>JAUJPO010072011.1:0-11646 GCA_032270745.1 Tiaropsis multicirrata
TTTAATTTTTGGACTGCTACTTTCTCAAAATCCTATTACCCTTCTACCACAATCGGTGCTTGGTTTCTCATTTTACTCAAAATATTACCAGTTTCATTCTAACTATTTTTTATTAATTTATTTTTAGATTTATGGTCTTTATTTAAAATTTTATTATATTGTTATATAGGGATAACAACCACTTATTTATGGAACCCGAAAAATGTCAAATAAATAAATAAATAAATAAATGTGGTCTGATGGCTATATCTAGTAACAGAGTGAGTATTACTAATGTATAAAATAGATGCAAGCTGACGTCAATTTGCTTGAGAGTTCAAGTTAAATGCAAGGTTAAATGGAGTTCATGAAGGTTTTGTTAACATTGGTCAATAAAGACGATTTCTATCTTTTATTTGTTTTAGGTTGACACATTGCCACATTCAGAATTAAACAATAAGTTACTTGCAAATGGTTGGAGGGTGTAATCTTCAATACTTGGGTCTTTTTTTATGCATGGTTTTAAGGTTTTAACAACTTTCTTTGGCGTGGATTTAATTTCGCGATTTAAAGATTCCACGCAATTTCGCGAAAAGGGCTAAAAATCACAAATCGTGAAATTTAATCTTGTAAAACTTAATCCGGTTAAAGTATGAGAGGTTTTGTCTTTTACGAAAGATTTCTAAGAATGTAGAGATCTATGCAAAGAGGGGCAGTCCGTTTTAGAAATCTGATTTTAACGTCAAACTCTTTGTTCTCTTGCTTTCAGGTTACAAAGAAGCGTTCGCTATGTTTGATCGTAAACGGAAAGGGAGGATAGGAGCTCGCAATCTCGGTGAACTAATGAGAAATTTAGGGTATAATCCTTTGGAACAAGAATTGAGTGATCTCATTGATGAATACACTAATCGAAGTAAGTGATAAGTTATTTAGATAGTGTTTCCTCCTATGTCTCTCGACAAGGATAATGAATAGTTTATAGATAATGAACATCTATTGACTCTGAATCCTTTTGTCAATGTATCTGATGAAAGAAAAGAAGATTCATGTACCACCTCCACCCCCACACTTCATCATGCCATATATATAGTCTAAAATGGTCTTGAGGTTTAAAAACCGGTCAAAGGAACGCAAACGAGGTTTCTTCTTGCTACAAGGGTGTATAGTGTGACTGAGACCCAAGAGTGAAAGTTGTTGTCATAAACGATCTAGGGCACGTCTTAACAGAGAGCATTTAATTTCAGATGCTTTAGATTAAAAATTATACTAAAAAATACTGAATTATTTGGATCAGTCAATAATTTAGAGCCATTTTTTGTCTTATTTTTAAGGTACCAGTCGGATTACATTTCCTGAGTTCGTTACCATAATGGCACAAAAGCGACGCTCTTCAGAAGAATCCATTCGCGACACCTTAGACGTCCTTGATAAAAATGGCAACGGTCTTGTACCTTTCACTGACCTGGAAAAGAATCTCTCAACTATCGGCGATCAACTGAAACCTGAAGAAATAGCAGAAATTTTCACTGATCTAGAAATTGATGATAATGGCAATGTTTGCTATGACGGTAAGACGTGGTTGCGATTTTTCAAAACAAATACTAGATTACCCAGAAGAGAGACTATCATTTCAAGTTAAACTTTTTGTTTCGTACAAAAACCTCTCCCGGCTAAACTTGGTGAAAATAAATAAATTAAATTTATTCCGTATAATACGTACAATAGAAATGTTTCCCCTTTTAGACCTGGTGGAGATGATTTCGTCAAACCCAGAAGTGTTCGACGAACCAGGGGGAAAGCGACATGAACGTAAGAGAAAGATTTCCCAATACACAGTAAAGGGAGCTCTCAAGAGCTTCTTTGGAACGTGATGGAACTGAAAAGCAAGAGAAAGACGGGACGCAGTTGAGAAGGGTGATCCAATCGACGGATATCCCATCTGCTTTTTGCATTTTTATATATTTTTCTGACAATCACAGACAGCGATTTCTTCCAATTTCGCCCGATGCTATCATAGAATGTTTTCTCAATCTATGCTGGTAACATCCAAACAATAAAATTACCAAAACTGGAATGGTCAGACGATTGGCTGGAGACAAAAGAAAATTAGAACTGAACAAGATCACCCGGAAAAAAAAACGAAAAACTTATGATGATAATTTGATTGCCCGTATACTTTTTTTCAACTGGAACAAAAGGTTTGACCTTTACATTTCCAAGTTTTTATAGCAGAATCGTGAAGTCATCTTTGGGCATTTAGCAACTGCTCACACGAAATTAGATTGTCTATTGCATTTTTTGAGGGGTTGGATCGTTTTTCCGAATCATGACGCTAAAGAAATCCCCTCGAAAACAGTTTGGACAAAGCAAACAATTAAAACTCGGGGATGTCGTTTAAAACGTTAAATGACAGAGCTTCTAAACGTGCCCTTTGATGTCGCATCTGAAAATATTTGTTCTAATTGAATAGACGTTATTTTACGAAATGTGCAGCATTACAATGACTTGATATAATACCCATGAATGCAGTAGTGATTTATTTCAATATAGCTTTAATCTGAGTTCCAGTCGCAGATTTCAAGTTGCAAAATATATAGGTGAAGAGTTTTTTATATATATTTTTATAAATTATTTCTAAATTGAGAATTTTAAAAGAGAAGATTGTATTATTACTGTCAATTTATCAACCAAATAATTTTATTGAAATATTTATTTCTGAAAGACAAAAAATAGAGTTTATTAAGATAATTTGAAAACAATTAATTTTGAATATTAACCCTTTAAGTGCCAGAGCTTTATTTGGGTAAATTTTTGTTAAAATGTGCTAAAAAGCTAGTCTGAATCACTTGAGGGCGAACTACCCAGTGGTGTGGCTTCAAATCGCTCGATTCAATTAAATCAGCTAGAGGACAGAATCTAGTTTCTTGTATTTTCACTAAATGGCCAAAATCTCAAAAAGTGAATAATTTTGAAATATTTTTTGACTAAAATTAAATGTGTGTTTCAACTGAAAGCGCATTTCATTTCCATCAACTTATGCCATTATTGAGGATTGAAGTTCAAAATAGGGTTGGCAGGATCAAGGTTAAAAACTAAAAATTGCAAAATCTTAAATTTATCCTGGCGGTCCTATGGGTCTTTCAAACACGTGTTTTAAAGCATAACGAATGTAGCCAGTCAACACGGTCGGTCCTTCCTTACGTACAGCTTGTGCTTGGCGGACCCACGCAGGCTTCGGCTCGCCTTTGTATCCGACAATGGCGTATGATCCGCGGTAACCAAAAGCAGGTGGCACCGTAACATTTCCACCAATCAACGCAATAGCTTTTGCACAATATTGATCGAAGCCTTTCGTTGCATCTTCTCGTGCAGCTCCCAACACAATCGTTCTAAAAAAATGCAACAGGGAATTTATATTATTAAATCTGGATAAACTTTCGCGAGTATTGGAAAAGTCGCAAAATTTCGGGATAAAACATTTTGCGAATGAAAGTTTTTGCTGTGTTTTTTGCCATAATTTAGCATATTTAGAATATTTTTTAGAGAATTGAAAGTAATATGAAAAGTTTGCGAGATAAACTTTCGCAAATAAGCAATTTTAAAATTTTCACCAAAGTTTATCCGATTAAAGTAGCATACATAAATGGTGCTGGTTAGACCATGGAGGTAAAAAAAACACATGGAGACTCAACGCATACTATTCCATTGTATTAATCATTGGAAGCAAATTCTTGCTTGGTTGCTTTGGGAAAAATCAATTAAGCAGGCTCATGGGAATATTAAATTTCAACTTCTTGAACAAGAAAATTCTGTACACTGAAAGATGACACATTTATTAATAAAAAATGAGACGAACTTGCAAAAATAAGCACAATATTACTTATTTCTAAGCGTCCCCTCTCGTGAAATCGCCCATAAATTTTGAATTTTTTTAGATATACATGAATGATAACCTTTAACCTATCACATATCAAAAATTGAAAACAGCTGCTACTTTAGACATTTAGATATTTGCGAGAGAGACTTTCACTTAAAACGGCCCTAAATTCGCGAAATTCACAAAAATTTTGCTTGGAAAAGTATAACCGATTAAAGTACAAAATTTTCTGACCTAAATACATTTTAATGACATTCAAACAAGCATATTTCTTAAAATTATGTAGGTTGCAATCCACGAAACATCTCCGAACTCATCTCACACTTTAGTTCTTATAATTAATTTTTTGACTGATTTTGCTTCCAATGATGGGTAATCAAAGAAAGTAGATTTCAATAACATTTATAAAGAATTCAATGACCATTTAGGCTATTACAGAGACGTTTATTCTCCATGTGTTTTTTTTACCTCCATGGTGTAACACTGACGTGAACCTTCAACACACCATAATCCGTCAAAGTATTCAATTCTTGACGATGAGAATATTTGAGGTCACCTAACTTATTTAATTTGATTATACCATTAAACAATTAGGCTCCTTTTAAATTACTCCAAATATTCTTCTTCTTCTTTTAGTTACAAAGAGCAAAAAATACTTACCCATCATCTAAATGTTTTATGCCATCATAAAGGAATTTGCATCCAAATTCACGCGACGAGTCAAATTGCATTCGACCGAGAAATCTTCCTAAATATGAAGAAACTCGGATATGGAGAAAACATTTTTCAGCAATTTCTCCTGACAGATAGATTTAGAGATTGGTTCATTAGATAGCTGAGAGTTTCCTCTTTCTTCGAGGCCGCCCGTTTTAAGCAAGGCGAGCGGTAGGAGGCCCTGAGTTATCTGACTGAGAACTGCCTATTGATGTGGCTCCAAATCACTCGTCTCAATTATATTCGCTAGAGGGGAGAATCGAATGCAACTGAATCAAGTTTCTTTAATTTTTGTTCACGCTCTGGCCAAAAAACTGTCAAAATCTCAAAGTGAATTTTTAGCAAATTACTCTCTGGTCTCTAATAAAGACACCCCCCCCCCCCGAATAATTTTGGAAATAATTTCAACCTTATTTTGCTTTTTACTAATGACATTCCATGAGCTCATATTTTGGTTAAACTTTGTTCATCGGTAAAGTTTTAAATGACTTCAAATGAAAGTTTTTAATAATTTTTCCTACCCCCTAGCAATTTAAATAAGTCTTCAACGTACCGTCGTTATATCTAATTATGACGAAATCGAGTCCTCTGACACCGCTCACTTTGTTGTCCTCGGTGCTATTCGAATTATCAAGATAGATTTGAGATTCACCACAAAAGCGAATGCCAGGGTCGTCGCATCCTTCTGATATTACTCTATAATGTGTTCCGCCTGATAACAAACAAAACACAAATAAGTTGTGATGAAACAATACTGAATAAAGCAACTAAAATTTTGATCTTGAAATGGCAGAAAATGCTTGTAAATCATTATCCAACAAAAAATAAATTGTTATCTTCTGTCTAAAATGAACATACATGGTTGATTTTTGTTACATTGTCTCGATATGAAATCTTTGCCAACACAATTCTTTCCTCCATTTGCAGGGGGTGGATTTTGGGTTCCTACTTGACATGGCTTGCTGCAGACACTAAACGGTGACCAATGACTGTATTGTCCATCAACTGGAATGGAAAAAACTTATCTTTGAAAGTTCTATACTGGACAAAAATCTTTGTCCATTATAAGCAAAAATAAAAGCTAATAGTTTCCTTTTTTTTATCTCTAATTTATTTATTTGCTTATACTTTTACTCAATCTACCGTATGGGATTAATTTTCGCGAATTTTGGCCATTTTCGCGAAATTAAATCCTTGAGAAATTTTAGTTTTTCCAATTTGCGAAATTGAATCCAAACTGATTGAATATACTGTAGTTGAACAGAAATTGTTCACCATTATTTCCCTCTCGCATAAAAAAATACAATGTTTAAAGTAATATAAATCCAATCCAATGAAGTTTTTCAATGAAATAAAAATCGATTTACGCCAAAAACAATCACTTACCAGGATGTATGACAGTCAATTTGCCTTTGATCATCGTTCTATCCAAACGATGGGGGTCAGGCCAGGCCTGATACCAAGTTCTGTTAGCAAAGCATTCATAAATAGCTGCATCTTCCTTCGTAACAGGATCAATAATAAACTTTTGATTCACTTTTGTTATTCGACTTCCTTTGACCTTCTCCGAATCAAGCCTATCTATTCAAAAAGACTTTGCTTCAAAAGCAGTGCCGTAGGAACCGCGGGGAGGGGGGTTCATTGCCTCCCAATGTTTTTTTCAAAAGTAGTTTTCTGGAAAAACCTAATTTAATAATTCTTTTTCCATCCTATATCACAACTATTATGCTATTTTTAATGTGTTTTTAGACTATCTAGAGGTTTATTTAATGTTAAAAATCGCCCCCTTGGCCCTCACGGTATCACAGAACTTTAGCCCCAAAAGTTTAGAATATGCTTAGAACAAACATTTCAAGCATTAAGAAATCAATTTCTGCCGAAAATAGCTAACATAACATTCCATAAAATCTTGAAAGCCAATCTACACCACCTTGCCGAAAACTGTAGATAATACACAATCAAACTATAGTTCAATTATTTCACTAAACGCACAGTGATAAAAGGTAGATGTAATACCTTCTGATTTCCTTTCAAGAAGTCGCACAGTTGCTTTAGGATCTTTGTTCGTGCAATCAATTGTGAGACGAGATGAAACGTTCACAGTTTTTCTTCGTAAGTTTTCCCATGGTACCCAGTCGTATCTCCAACCAGGAGGATACCAAACTTTCGCTAAGAATTCCAGTGGAACTGTAAAAGATAAAATAAAATACAGTGGAATCTCCCTAAAGAGAATATCATTGATGTAAAAGCCAGTCTTATAGAGTCGTCTTTAATGATTGAAATAGGCTAAATTCAGTTCTTTCGTTCTGTCCGCATGTCATAGTGTCCGCACCGCTATCAAGAGATCAACTTCTATAGAGAGATTTCTCTATAAGCTCATATTGTTAATATTGTTGAGTTTGAATGTTTTGGGCTAAATAGTTGAACATTTATAATATAGGCAATAAAGATAAGTCGTAGAGTCACACTTTTAGCTCTAATTATTTAGGGAGCCTCCCTATTTACAGTAGGGTATTTTTCCAACTTTCTCGATATAAGCCTATCTGAATTTAACATACTCGGGCATGATCTATAGTTGCAATGCCGATCGTCCCTTGAAAAACCAACGCAATTCTTTCCCCCGTTAGATGGGGCTGGACTATCACATTTTCTTGTGCGTATTTTTCTTCCAGAAGTTCCACAAGTCTTACTGCATGAACTAAAAGCTGACCAAGGTCCATATTGTCCATCCACAGGTAATCGTTGTGAGAAATAGACAAATTGGCTGTCGCCTAGTCCGATACAGAAATGATCTGGTCTGCATTTCTTTTCATAGTCGTAGCATTCACTCCCTTGTTTGGTTGTATCAGTTATAAGTGAATCGTATTTGGTTTCATTTTTCGTACCGAAACATTCTTCATCTCTTGTTGCATATGCAATATATCCTTTCTTCTTGGCGATTACCGAACAATCACAAACTATCCTAAAATTTTGACGTAATAAGTCCATTTGACAGATTAAAAAATTTATGAAAAATATTAAATTTGTCATTATATAAATAATGGAAAATTTAAAAACCCATGTGATAAATTGAAAAGAAAATTTAAGTTTAAAAATCCATTGGACGGATTGGAATCTGTCAAATGAAGTTTAAAATTTTTCAATTTACTTTCCAATCCGTAAATGGATTTTTTAATTTTCTAATTTATTTTTCAATTTGTCAAATAGAGTTTTACCCATTTATTTTTCAATTCGTCAAAAGGATCTTTTAATTTTCCAATTAATTTTCTAATCCGTCAAATGGATTTTCAAATTTTCCAATCTGTCATGTGGAGTTTTAAATTTTCAAATTTATTTTTCAATCTGGGAAAAGGATTTTTGAATTTATCAATTAATTTTCCAATCAGTCAAATAGAGTTTTAAATTTTCCAATTTACTTTTCAAGATGTCAAATGGAGTTTTTGCTAAAAATTTTCCTACAATATAAAAATCTACAACTGGGTCAAAAATGAGCTCAAGTGGACCATTTTAGCGAAAAAATGCTCATTCCCTTGGAACCACCTTGTATTTTCCAATTCGTTTTGGATTGAAAAGTAAATTGGAAAATTTAAAAGTCCATTTGACAGATTGGAAAATTAATGGGAAACATTTAAATCCATTTAACAGAAAAATTAAGTCAGAAATGTCAGATGAAATCTCAGAAACGTTTTGCTTTGATCTACTCTACCTTTTATCGACATCTCCGAAATTTTTGATGACAGTCCAATCAACGGATAGCCAATCAAATTTGTACAGCCTTTCATTGAAAACATCACCCATTCTTTTGTAACATCCAATTTTCTTTAAGTCTTCACCCCCTCCCGTGCATTCTAAAAGAACAATAGGTGTTTTTATACTGAGACGAAAAAGTCGTCTCAGACGAGTAGTTTGTAAAATGAGCTCTGCGGAAGAGATGCTTTTTATTGAAACTTGAATGGAAAGTGCACTCCTACATAATGCTCATTTTACAATTTTTACGTCTCAGATGAACTAATCGTCTCAATATAAATTGAACTAATCACATAATATCCATTACATAATATGGATGTGTTTTGTGTTTAACACTACTTCTAAATGTTTAACAATAAAACAAGGTGGCAAACATTCAGCCTTTTGGGATGTATCATATGATTATGAACAATAAGACCCGAAACTCTAATCCCACTTTTTCTCTACAACTAGTGAGGGTGAGCTATATATAAAATGACTTACTAAGACCTGATGCTATAGTAAACACAAATCCAAAAAGCAAGAATAAAATTGACATTTTTTGTTTTCCACGACAACTTATCCTCGACTCAATAGTTTGTTTGCAATGGGCTAATGTGAAGAAAAATATTATATGTGAAGTGAAGGGTATTCGAATACAGTCCTACCATAACAACAAGACGACATATCAGAAAAAAATGTCTAGGCGAACTTAAATTTTGGTACAAGGTATCAAATTTAAGCAACTAATTCCAAAATGGCGCTCTTTTTGAGAATTTTACGACTTATTCTCATCAATAGTTATAATGGTTATAATGGTTTGAAAAAAAACTAGTCTCGTATAATAGAAAACAAAAATACAAAGAGCAGCAAAAATGGCTCTTTTTGGCAATTTTTCAAAGAAAAAATGTGTGAAAATATTAAAAAAGTCTAATTTGATACCCCTTTTTAACGTATTTTGCACATTTTGAAAAATTGATTTTCATTATCATATCTGATTTTACTCATAAATTTTGAACCAATGAAGCAAATTCAAAGTATGATATACGAAAATTTAAGTTAGCCTTTCCTCTACCAGTGGATACCCCTGAAAACCTACACAAAAAAGAGGTCCTGTACCCTCTATCTACTGATGTGGGTCGATTTAAGGGTTGATTTTTTTCTGGTGAAAGTTAGCGGTCTATGATCGTCTTCTTAGGCCTTGGTCTTTTGTGCAAAGGTTTTATGAAGTTTTAATTTTGCGTTTTACCCTTCAAAACCTACAAAATGGTTTTTCGGAAATAACTTTTCGTAAAAAAGTCATTTCAATCTCAAATTTTGACTACTGATCCATCATGTTCTTTGTGTTGTTTTATTCAATTATTGGCCAAATCTTTTCAAATTGTTTCTGAATGTTGAAAAAAAACCTCAAAAACTACACTAAAACGCCTCAAAAACCACAAACTTCGATCCCTGCTTACAACTTACCCATCTGAATTCACTAATCCAAATACTTGTCGGAAATTCATTCCTAAATCAATATCATCTTCCTCTTATTCTGGTCAAAAACATCTTTCAAACTACTGGCATCATTTTTAACCCATGGTTCTAATGTTTTTTTAATCTCCGTCAAATTTGTGACACTTTGGTATATAATATGTCTATGTTCTGAGAAAGTCGATCTCCAGACTATATTTGCCACCACTATAAAAGTGCTCTAATCAGCCTAATCACATCTCTTTGGGGGCTCTACTAATTTCTTTGGTGACTATCAATGAAAAGAAAAATGATTATAATTACATAAAAAGTATAGGTTTTATGACCGTAAATTCAATTGCTTTTTCTCCAAGACGAAAAAAATTGACATTTTTGTTAAATTTCGAATTTTATGACACTTTTATTTGATTGGTAGTCGTAAAATTAGGTATTATTTGAAATTACATTTACGAGAGGTTGGTAAAAAGTAAAAACTGTAATGTTAAATCACGTCTGGTGGTTGTGAGAGCAAACAATACAGCTTTGTAGGTTTTGAGATATATGAGTTTTCGAGGGGTATCCACTGGTATACGATTAAGAAAAAGTGAAGAAAAAAGATTTCTTAGTTTGCTCGCAATCAAATCAAAAAAAGTTTTTTTTTGTGAGACACCCGGTATTATAAGAAAAATAGTATGTTTCATACCTATATCCATTGATCAAACTTCATGTCTTGAAATGTTTTGCTTTTCTTAAAATTGAGATCATCTTCCTTTCGCCAGTTTATCAAAATTCTTCCTCCTTCTGTCATTGGATCTCATTGGATGTGTCCAACAAACAAACAAACATACGTTTTGCATTATCGAGTTGTTGTCATGATAAATATTTCACAAAAAAAGAGAAATTTTCGTCCAACCTGCATTTTTTATAGTTTAGATATCTCTATGGTTGAAAGAAGATCATAGCATATAATAGAAATAGGACTATGTGAAGCCAGGACTTGCAGTAATTGTAAAATTGCTTAATGTTTTGTCCTTGCTTCTCGAAAAAGTAGACTTTATTTTAGTTTGTACAGTATATCGAATTATCATCTTTCTCATAATCAATGCTCAATATTTTGAGCCTATTAGAAATTCGTTTTAAACTTTTTGGAAATATTTATCAAATAAACAGTATTGGGAGACGCAGACCTCAAACGTAAAATTGAATAGATTTTAGTAATTGTGATTTATTTCTTCTTCTATATACATTAACTTTTTGTGTTTTAAAAATTGACGTCTTGAGCTTCTTTACCGCGACTTTTATAATAAATATTACCATAGCGATCGTTGTGATTACCATAGCGATCGTTGTGATTGAGCAATTCAAGCATCATTTGTTGGAAGCCATCATCTCGACGAATTCTAAGAAAAACACATTATGTCGATATTTTTAATGGACGAATTTTTTAATGAGTAAACGTAATGTGTAAAAGTGTTAAAAGTGGGAAAATTACTGCAACCTGTTATCGGAAGAGTAGCCCTCTAATCCAACAGTAACAAGTTGAACATGATTACCTGAAAATTTCTAAAAAGCTTGCTTAGGGAACCATGATAAGAAAAAGCATCATATTACAAAGAGAGATTTTTGGCCCATTTTGGAAGAGGGACCCAGTCTCCCAAGGCGAAAAATGCTATTTTTCATAAACAAGTGATACTTTTATGGACCTACCTGGTTATAAAATGAACTACTTAACCCTTAAGGCCATAAGAATGAACGAACGAATGAATGAATGAATGAACGAGCACAGTTGAATTAATAGGCGAATTACAGCCATTATACCAGGGAAAGAGAACCTTTGTCTGTCTGATGGATGTGCGTATCTTTGAAAAAAATAAAACACCCCTGTCTCAGATAGT
>JAUJPO010072022.1:0-11646 GCA_032270745.1 Tiaropsis multicirrata
ATTAATAATTTCTGCCAAATTATAAGGGGTGACGAAATTAGGGAGGGGGTGACGGAGATAGGGCAATTTACGGTAAGTCTGATCACAGTCAATCTTTTTTGCAGGGTTTGTTTTCTCAGATCAAAGTTTTTTTCAAGATTTTAAGTTTCAAATTTGATAGTAGCGTTCATTACTGTGTTCATTCTTATTCCTTCTGCATCAACTCACCAAACAAATGATATGTGAACAAGGAGAACCAGGTAGCTTAAAGGTACTAATTTTTGCGCTTATAAATTTTCGCGCATCAAGAAAAAAATATTTGCGCATATTAGTTTTTGAGCAAGCACCAGCCAATCCTCTTCAAATTATCGGTATTAATTTTCACGCACAAAGGCCTCCAATATATTTTTTTCTAGGCATGTAAATAAAAATGGAGAAATTTTTAAAGATAAATGCCACTTTCTTTCAAAAAACAAAAAAACTTGGTATCAATTTTTGCGCACTCCCTGACTGCGCATAATTTGGTATCAAATTTTGCGCATTTTTCGGTCTCTGTCCTAACTCTGTCACCCCTATTTTTGAAAGGTTGTTCTTCTTTGTTTGTGAGCTTTTTATTGTAGTGGAAATATAAAAGGTCAAAGTTTAACTTTCAAAGAGAGCCAACTGATATTGGCTGCTAATTAAAAAGGGGTGACAGAGTTAGGGCAGGGGTGACTCTGACAGAGATATGGCTATTTATGGAGATCTTTTTTCCACTCGTTGACCAGTTGTTTTTTAAAGTTAGTAATAGTTGTTGTGGCCACAACGTCAGCCCCTAGACTTTTCCATGGATCGACACTTCTGTAATACAGCGAATTAGTTTGATATCCTCTTATGCCATTGTCAGCAAAGTTTCTTTGCTGCAGCTCGTGATTGTGCTGACGTTGCAGACATTTTACGAATAAATAATTTTTGGGATGTGGAAGATTTATCATAAACATGAAGATGTTTATTTACTTCCACCATATTGCTAATTTTATGCCTGATTTGGAGGCTAGGTAGGTTGATGATACAGAGGCGATCTTCATAAAATTTGTTCCCGTACGCACTAACAAGTCTAGTGGCTCTTCGTTGAATGCTCTCTTGATTGCATCAATGTGTTTAATGAGTCTTGGAGACCAAATATCCATTAAACTGTGTGTCCCAGAAAAGAGTTTCGGTGTTTAGCGGCCTCCTGGAACCGAAAAAAAAGTTTTTTGATTTATATTTTTATTTCATTAGAAAGTGGAAAGTCTAACTTAAACTTTGAGGTATAAATTTTTAGATTTTGTTCAGTATTCACCAAGTTATAAGCTTTTTAAGAAAGAAATCATTGTTCGAAAAGTGTAAAGATACGTCAAAAAAGGTGTATCAAATTTAAGCAAATTATTCAAAATTGCACTCTTTTTAAGAGTTTTATGACTTTATCAATGGTTATAATGGTTTGAAAAATAGTTTTCGTAAAATAGAAATCAGAAAACAGAAAAAAATGCCTAATTTGATACCCCTTTTTTGACATATTATTTCATTAAAAAAGCTTATAACTTGGTATACTGAACCGAATTTGAAAAGTTATATATAGCTCAAAATTTAAGTTAGACTTTCCTCTTTTTAATAAAATAAAAATATTTATAAAAAAACAATTCTTTCGGCTCCAGGAGGCCACAAAACACCAAAACTTTTTCTGGGACACCCGGTATAATTTTCTTAAATTTTAGTGAACAAAACACAAAAACAATGATGGCAATTATCATTGGAATATTGAAATGGATTTAAAATGGTTCAATCTTAACAAGATTTTCATTTTGTATGCTTTTTCGTTTAGTACACTGTACTTTTTATTTGGATTTCTTTGGACTATTGTTTTATTGATAACACTTGAGCTTCTTGAAAATAATTTGGAATTTAATATCAATACAGACTGTCCAGAAATTAAGGGAAAAGAACAAAGGAACATAACACAGATCAAATTCAGTAGGAAATACTACTTGAATAGAGACATTGCAAATACTGAAATGTTTGGAATGAAAGAACAGCAGCAACATAATTATAACCAAAATGGTAAGACAGTTTACAGATCAGGATTTTCATAATTATTTTGGCCAGTTTTTAAGGAAATTGGTAACTTTAGTCTTTGTAAACCTTAAGTTTCCAAAATATAATTATAGCTAGATGAACGATCAACTTCTTTTTCAATCATCTTTATCAACATTATAACTCAACCCCCCCGCCCCCCTTGACTACAAGGGAGGCACTTTTGGGGAAAGCAAGTTTTGTAGTGTGCATCATTTGGAAAGATTTAGCAGAATTTGTTTCCTTTGGGTCACCAAGGATAAAAATTGAGATGGGAAATTTTAATGTTTAAAATTGTTTTGGATGTTTAGGTGAAGCAAAGCCAAGTCTTATGACATTGATTAAACATGGAAGTAAATCTCACAATAAAGAGAATCGAGAAAAGCAACAACCTCTATTAGCAATTGTGAAGAATAATCTTCATTTAAGGTATGTGCAAATAAGATATATCATTTTGGTTGGAAGAACAATTTTTACACCCTTTAAATATCTAAAATTTTGGAATCAGGAATTAATAGGAATTAGACTCATTTAGTTTCTTGCATTTTTTTACGTTTTGCACTGAAATTACTTGTGAAAATACTTTAAAATACTCAGAGATTATTTCATTAAATTCCCTTACATTTATTTGTAGAAGAAGTCAAGAACTAAGCAACATGTCAAAAAGTCCATTATACAGAAACCTCATACCAAGTGCATGTCCCAGAAACTCTTCGTTTGGTAAACGTTCGTCAGTTTCGTCAGTTGGTTCTCCCAGAATTCATAGCAACAGCGGTTGGTTACAAAGTCCAAAAGCTTCATTTCAATCTCCTTTCATGAGTCCATCTGTATCTCTGAGTCCATCTGTATCTCTGAGTCGAAGCAGTATTTACGATCAGAAGGGACCACTAGAAAGTCCCACGCCATCAACTGGATCTTTGGAAGTCCACGGCTCTTATTTCATCAACAAGAGTCTTTTGCATTCAAATTTAGTTGAAGAAGAACAATTTAGTTTGGTCAATAGCAAATTCAATTCACCAAGGAATTCCTTGTCTACTTTCCCTTCAAGCAATGATTCTGTAAGAAGGTAATGATATTTTATTTTTGAAAACACTTTGGACAATATTTCTTTAAAATTTTCAAAAATGTTTATTTTCACTTACGTTTCAACACTGAAAGCCGAAGAGAAGAAAATATACTGATATGAATGTTATTGATTTCATGATTATTTGAACAGTGATTTTAATGACGCTGGTGTACTTGATTTACATTTTAGAGTTGAAAAAGCTCCACAAATGGATGAGACAAGCACAGAAGCAGTTATGTCTATCCTAAAGGAAAAAAGGTTTCAATTTCACTTCTCTAAATTAGTTTCATGGATATGTTAGATATCGTCTCCATCTCAATATCTTTTTCCTACACCATATACTGTTTTGTGAATATTCATTCTACTTATGTCATGTTGTTCATGTTCGTTCGTTTATCCTGTCTTGTCCTTCTGTGTTTTTGAGAGTTAATTAGTTGAAGGTTTTAGACTTCTTTGACTATATTTTTATACGAGAAAGTATGAGATGGATAAACGGAAAAACAATACTAGCAAGAAATTTAATCCTTTCTTTCCCACTAGCAAACGTAAGCGTATACACAGCGAGGTACACACAGATGAACACCACACTTCACAACTGGATGAAATCAGTCGAAAGAAGATCAAATTTGATCGACTTGATGATACCATGGATGACTTACTCCCTAAGCAATCATCGACTGCTCGCAAACGCGTCAATTCTAAGAATGTGATCATCACCAAAAAGCGATTGGCATCTATCGGTGTACAATGTGACGAAGTCAGACCTGTAAGTGTTACAAAATATTTCTAAATCCCCAAAAAAACACTGTGTAAACAGAGAACAACAGGATAAATGGTAATTTCTTCTAGAACGAAATTTGACAGGGGATAGAGAATTATCTTGTCCCAAGGTGACATTAAATGGCTCGTGTCCGGGGATAATCTTGTGATGTCCAGGGGGTCAAATTAACGCTTGTCAAGGGGTTAAACAGCTTTCAGGGGTTAAACAGCTTTCAGGGGTCAAAAGTGTAAAATGCCAGGATGTAAATTATGAGAGAAAAAACTTAATCCTCCACCCCATGCACAATTGCTTTTCAAACAGCCCAGCTTCCATTAACTTTAATATTCTTCTTATGCAAACATTTCAGACTAAAAAGGTAGCAATTGATGTGAATTGTCCGGTAAACACCAACGTCAGCAACAAGAAACGATCAAAGTATGGTTTATCTGATGAACAGACTGATGAGATGCTTGGTGATGAACGAGAGGTTAAAAATTTTAATGGTGTTTCTTATTAAGGAAGTGAAAGAAATTCTATGATAACGTCAATAACAGATATGGCGTAAAATTAGCCAACTGAAAAGATTCCAAGGAGCATCATACCAAGTACTCAGAGGGATAAAAACTTTCAAAGATCTTACGATTTTAATGTTTTTTAATAACTTTTAGTATGGCTCAGAATGTTGATATGATTTGTTTTCTCTATTATTTCTTTCAGGAAAGCCCTTTACCAAAAAAGAAAATGTTAATAACTAATACAACTCAAGGTATATAGAATCGTTATTCGAAACCTTAAAATTAAAATTTTTGATGAAAGATCAAAACCAAACGTAAACCTATAACCCTAGGATGAGCTTGAAAAGCTAAAAGAGAGCTAAGGGTCGAATATAATTCTAGTATTTTCGTCATTACACCTCTGTGCCTTTGACCCACTGAGATCCCCCCCCACTGATGGTCACCCCAGTGGAAAATTTTTTCATTCAATGGAGAAAACAGTCACCCCAGTAGAAAATCAGGTATTTTCTCTCATCCTCGGTGGTAAAACAAAGAATTACAAAGAGCCACCCCACTGGAAATAAGGTGAAGGAAAAATAGAAAAAAATAGACTAACCCACCGGGACACAGATACAGGGGTGTGTCATTGACTTTGAATCGAATATGTATACTCTTCAACTCTAAAACACTATACTGACTTTAGATATTCAAGAATCAAGGAATGAAAGTACTTTCTTACATGAAAAACTGAAGGTATCGTTCAACTCAAACACTCTAAGAAACGGCAGCGGCCAAGACGAAGTTGATTTCCATAGAACTCCAATGAAACAACACGAGAGTATTAAAGAAATAAAAAATCAAAGTTCAGCACTGAAATCGCTTAAGGTGCATATTATATCAGTTTTGTCACTACTCTTTTCTTCACTGAAGTGAAATCAAATATCGAGGTGGCTTTTAAATAAACTAATTCTCGAAGAAGATATTTTTTATTGTTATTTTACTATTATTGCTTTCTTACTTGCTCCGTCTTCGTTTTTAGAGTCCATACAAGAAGCTGTTCCACACATTTCCGTCGAATTTGACACCTGGATCAGCTGAAAAGAGGCGGAAACATCCCGTATACTTCACTGCTAAGATTGATGTTGATGATATCCAGGTATGATGTACATGTAGCATGTACAAACCTGCACAGTGGGCTGGTTTTTTAACGTGTCAAAATAAATGTTCCCCTGTGTTGGTTTGTAACGTGATATTCTTGCTCTGGGTAGTCCTTTATTTTCAAGGTCTGCAATGGAGCGCCTTTTTAAATTCATCACAAGGTACCGAGTGAAGCAGAAACAAATTACCACGTTTAAGTTGATACTGCACAAAAACTACCGAGTGTGCCAAAAAGAAGTATACAAAGTTATTGTGGCCTTTCGGATCGATATATCTTGCCAATTCCTTTTTATCGTTTTGAAGAAAGCCTAACTTTGGTATATCATACATCGAATTTGGAACAGTAGATCAAAAGTTATACAAAAAAAGGAAATATTTTTAAAATGATTAAAATGATCAAAATCACGAAAAACAGTGAACAATTCCTTTTTTGTTTTTTGATTGATAGCTTTTTTCAATAGAACGTTTGTTCACTGTTTTTTCGTGATTTTGATATCAAGATTTCTCAATCCGAAAGCCCACAATAACTTGTCAACTTTGTATACTTCTTTCTGCCGCACCCGGTAGTTTTTCAATTAGTTTGAAGTTTTTTTAAAAGACAAATAGTTATCTTAAATCTTGATGTAAAAGTATAATAATACATCAATTGATTCAAAAGAAATAAAGAAAAAACTTTGACAGGGTAGAGGCGTTTTCAAATACTGTATGTGGTCACTTTTAGAGTAATCGTGAAGAGTTTGGTGATCGTGGAGCATCTTTGAAAGCTTTTCGAATGGACCAAGAAGAAGCACAAAAAAGAGTGAGCAGTATGTTAGCTGACGATGAAACGGATGGCGCTGTTACAGGTATATAATCTTTAAAACCTGCGATACATACACAGGTGTCT
Source organism: Tiaropsis multicirrata (assembly GCA_032270745.1). NCBI lineage: Eukaryota > Metazoa > Cnidaria > Hydrozoa > Leptothecata > Tiaropsidae > Tiaropsis > Tiaropsis multicirrata. The sequence goes on from JAUJPO010072022.1 coordinate 6,435, forward strand.
TCCAATCGATTGTAATAATTTTGAAATGTTAAACCTTCCCCGCGTCCACCATAGTATAGGCGGACAGTATTCGTTGTTCGTTTCTCATTAATGTATAAATTTCTATCCACAGTTGCTTTTCCAGCTCTTTTAAAGTTCTCGCTCTAGAGAACCGCTATACATATTCCTTGTAAGGTTTATCTCTTTTAGCGATAGAAAGCGAGTTATTAAACAATTCATTTTCATTTTACCACAACAGCAGGAAAAACAGCCTCATCTATTGCACCATTATTATCTTCATCTTCCTCTTTACCAACATTCAAAATCACCACAACAGCAACCACATCTTCAGCCAACGAACAACCCAAAATATCATTAGCAACTACCAACAATTTAAGTTTCAGTTTCTCAGTTCAACCACCACCAACGCAGGCTACCTCGACAACAACTGCTGTCACGACCACCACGCTAAAAGACGACAAGATCACTCCTAAGAAGTCCGTCACTTTCTCCAGTATCGTCAACTATAGCATCGTTCCTTCGGCTTCTTCAACCACGACTACTTCAACCACCCCTGCTGCTGGTTTCTCCTTCAACACGCCAGTCGTTTCCACTGGTCCAGCGACACTTTTGACTGATGGATTCAGTTTCAACAAGCGGGCTACAGATTCTACTACATCAGGATTTAACTTACCACCACAACCAAACACTTCGGCACCACCACAACCAAACACTTCTGCACCTACCACTTCTTCAACGCGAGCCCTTAATTTTGACCTGGGTGCCAAAAACACAGCAGGCATTTCAGCTGCTACTTTACAACCAGCAGCAGACCAAAGCAAAGCTGTACCTCCACCGTCGATTCTAAGTAGCTCAGCAGCACCTCCTTCATTTATGTTTGGCGCCAACAAACAACCAGCAACAGTATCATCTAACGCAAATCCTCTAGCAGCAACTGGTTGCATCTTACCGTCACCGGCACCTGTTCTACCATCTTTCGCTGCTGCAACCGCCGCTAAAACCACAATATTAACCATCCCAACATTTGGTGCAACATTACAAGCCTCTGCCGCCGCTACATCAGCGCCGACAGCTAGTGCAATTCCCAGCTTTAATGCTTTTAGTGCAACATCGACGTCTGCCAGTGTGTTCGGTGCAATCTCAACTGCTAATACTAACGCACCTGCTCCCTCTTTTAACTTTGGAGCTTCCGTTAAACCCACTCTTCCCCTCGGTGTTTCCACAGCAAATCAACCTGGGGCAACCACTGCAGCAAGTATGTTCGGAAATACAGCAAAGCCAGCTTCTAGTGGCTTTCCTTTCAACACTTTAGCTGCTTCTACTGCAACGACTAATACAGGATTCAACTTTGGAACTACGTCACAAACAAATGCAGCTTCAGCTCAAAGTGCCTTCGGTGCTCAACCATCCAATCAAAGCCTGTTTGCGGCTCCTTCAAGCAACACAATAGCAACCACTGCTGCTAGCACCAACATCTTTGGCAACCCAACATCACAAAACGTGTTCGCCACAGAAGCATCTGCGACAACAACTGCTTCTACAAACATTTTTGGAAATCCATCTACTCAAAACGTCTTTGCTGCTGCAGCCTCTAACACGACAACAACGACTGTTGCTGCTACAACCGCCAGCGTCTTTGGCAATCCACAACCATCATCTCTAAGTGTCTTTGCTCCAGCAGCTCCGGCACCATCTGGTTCAGTGTTTGGTAAACCAGCAACGCAAAGTACTGGTGGTTTCAATTTCGGTGCTACAACTGCAAATAAACCACAGTCCAACAGCACTGGTTTCTCCTTTGGTGCACCCGCTGCTACTCAACCCACAAGTGGTGGATCTATCTTCGGTGGCGCTCAAAACCAAACATCTGGTTTCCCAGCAGCAATAGCCGCAGCTCCACCAACTGCATCGGTGTTCGGCCAAACAACAACCGCGAGCTCTTCCTCAGCTTCAGTATTTGGTAAACCAACAGCAATTGCTGCTCCCTTCGGACAAACACAAAACACTGGTTCAGTATTCGGACAACCCGCTAGCTCAGCATCAGTATTCGGTGGTGGCCAACCAGCAACCAACAATAACGTCTTTGGCGGAGCACAAAACACTGCTAGCTCTGGTTCAGTCTTTGGAAATACTTCAACAGCCGCCCCAACTCCCTTTGGAGGGTCTACCGCCAATTCTGCTGGCTCAGTTTTTGGTAATACTTCGAATGCTTCAGCTGCTACAAATCCTTTTGGACAAGCGGCAAAGCCAACAACTAATGAAACCTCTGCAGGATTTAACTTTGGAGGAGCATCAGCTGTTGATGCTCAACCATCCTTTAATTTTGGTAAGTTAATTTAAAAAACCTGCAGAATTCCTTTTACGAATCTTCTTTTTTAGTTCCCTTGGAATTAGAAGGCAAGCACATCTAATTTCCGGCATTCATACATTCACGGCATTCATACATTCACGCAAAACTGCTATGGGAGGGGGGGGGGGCTCTTTAACGTTGACAGGTTCGTCTACTAGGATCTACATAAGATCTGGCCAACCTCATCCATTTAAATGACATAATTTGGCCCGAAAATTTGGTTGCTTGAGACGTAGCTTCTTTTTCTTTTGATTTGTCTATGAACTTGAGTATATCCTAATCTAGTAGTTTACACTTTTTGCTTCATTTAATTTGATCAGACATTTTAAGTAGGTACATACATGTTCAAATTGTTTTTGTTTATATCTCCTATCTAGCAAATTTTCACTGACCTTCATTTCTTTCAGGAGCTTCATCTTCAACAAACAACGCATTTGGCGCCCCGTCAACACCTGCCAAACCATCATTTAGCTTTGGTGGTGCTCAACCAAGTTTCGGAGCTGGAGCGCCCTCAACGCAATCTTTCGGTACTCCTCAACAACCTTCGTTCGGGACACCTCAACCTTTTGGGGCGGCAACACCCTCCTTTAACTCGCCCGCTGCCGGCCCAGGAGGAGGTGGTTTTACTATCGGTGCAAGTGGGAATCAATCGGGACGTCAAACACAACGAGCAAGACGTCGTATTAAACGCTAATAAAAACTCCATAAAATTATTTTATAATCTATGGTTTATGTAATTATTTGAGTTTTTTTTCATAAATATAAATTTAAGGAAAGAATCGAGAAATGTTTTTATATGTAAATCTTCTAGTTAATTCTTTTCAATCGTTTTGTCTATGCTAATAGCCAAATGGCGGCCAGATATTTAGTTAATGAGCAAGCCTACTCTTTTGGTCAAATCTTATTTGTAGTTTCACGCAATTACAAAGCTATAAAAGAGGCTCCCAATGGTTTGCGGTGTGATTACGTGATTGGTAGACTGAATCGCAGATATCTAGCTATACTGCTGGACTTACTATAAGAAGAAGGACGCTCCCTCCCTCTACGTGATTGGAAGTTTAAACATCATCGTGATTTGGACTGTAGTAACACACTGTTTAGTTGTTTTGTGAAGTTTAGCCTATTTTGCCTATTTCAGGCAAAACATCTTTAAAAAAAATCTTGACCAATTCCTACAAAGCGACCCACTGCCCTGTGCTTTCTTAGGTCAAAAAAAGGGTACGTGGATGTGCTGCTAGTCAGGGTAGTGCGGGCTAGTTGTGTAAAAAGTTCAGGGTTCAAAGTTGGATTTAAATCTCAGACCCAAAAAAAACCACCTGTTTGTGTATTTTACAGACCAGAATGGGGTCTCAGGCTAAAATTACATTTTTTGGTCCATCCAAAGCACATCATGTTATATACCATTGGAAAGCATTTTTAATTCCCGTTCAGAAAGATATTACAACATATATTTTTCTCAATATCTTTTGAGTTTTATGCTTCTATCACATCGTGCACAATTTTTATGATTTCTGGCACAACTAACCCGCACTAGAGGGTACCTTTTTCGGCTTATGTGAATCCCTGGTGTAGATAGGAGGGTCGCCAAAATACAAAAAAAATCAGAAACGAATCTCTCGAACGAACGACTTTATGGTCCCTTTTGTTCCCTTTTTCACGATTCTGAGCAAAAAATCGCGAAATGTAATTTTTGAAAAAGCCCCGTTCGCAAAAGTCAGTACGACGAGATAGATCGATCGACCGCCGGGGCCACTACAACTCTGCTAGCTCCCTGCTTATTTTCCTTTCAGGCGGCGAAACTGATTCAAACATCTGTAGAGATAGTCAGACGACTCCCAGGCAGGCTCCACGTCGACTTACAGGAAGAGATCACACAATCCAGATCATAACCTAAAATCATAACATAATAACCGGCGAACATTATACACTTTCTTGGGCGGGTTGTGGGGGTGTCGCCCAGTAGGGCGCCACTCTAAATATAATGTAGATAGGGTCTTAGTTTTGACTTGACTGCCTTAACTTTTTTTCTATAAATCATAAGCTTAGATATTTGAATAAAGAAGGCTCAAAGGGCTCGAAGTGCTTTACAAGCAAATTCAAGATGGCGGAAAATGCAGCAGCACAGGAAGATGATCTTTGTTTACCACGAGGTATTAATTTTTTTTATTGCGTTTTTATGTATTTAAATTTCTTCTAGTGTTGTTTTCTAACCTCTCATTTGTTTTTTACTTCTTAAGAAGACCAGACAAAATTTATGTAATCTTCTTTGGTCGTCAAAGTCCCTCTCTTTTTTCAGGGCTACTTTTTTCCTTGTTGAAAATCCCAACAAGTGACCTCCCTTACCCTATGTGCAGCTGTAGCTTCGTTAAAATTATATCCGGGAAAATGTACATAATGTACCCTTTGTATCAACTTATAGAAATAGAAATAGCCTGGAGACACATGCAGAGACAATGACAATCAAACAAAATTTCAATCAAACAGTCATGTCAACGCTTCTATAACAACCTTGGACACCACTGTACATTGTACGTTGGGCGAAGGTCAACCTATTTTGACCACCATACAGTGTACAGCGGCTACACCGGAAATGTACGTTGGGGCTATTCCTGAAGATTTCTCCCACCCCACCGTACAAGCACAAGCTACCCTGGCCAGCCTTGACTCATAACACCATATAGCACAGCCCTAGACATGGCCCGGACATTTCCGGGCCTGCTCGGGCCATGTCCGGGCTTCAAAATAAAACTCTGTGAAGTGGCCCGAACATTAAGCGCGGTTCAGAAGCGGCCCGAACATTAAGCGCGGTTCAGAAGCGGCCTGGGATTTTCGCTCCCCAGAAGCTGGCCCGGGATTGTGCGGGGC
>JAUJPO010072033.1:0-11646 GCA_032270745.1 Tiaropsis multicirrata
TCCATTTTCAACATAATTTTTGACCGTAGGCAAAAAGCTTAAGCGACGGCCCGAGCGTTTCCAGACTATCTCTTCTTGTGACTATGGTGTCAATCTAGGAGATTTGCGTTTTGCGTGAATGAAAACAAAAGTGAGTTTCCGATGCGTGAATTTACTTAATGAATAATAAGTGATCAGATAATTACTGTTTCTGATTAATTCTGAATAAAATTGATCGCTATATCAAATTGAATTATTACATATTTGCAATATTATGTTTGACAATTTGTTGACAATTTAGTTTATATAAAATATTGCGTTTAAAAACATTGCGATTAATGTCATTATTTCATGAGAATCTCTCAACCCAACCAACCAGTCGTATAAAAATTGCTCTATCTTCAAAAGAAATATAAAAACTGAAGAACATTTATTTCATCAAGATATAAACTGGTAGACATCTAGTTACCATGGCTACAAAAAGGACTAATCTCATTTTTGGGGGGGTCCCTAAATTCATTAACATCTGCACAGAAAAACAAAACAAAAATCTTATAAAAATAGTTTGTAAAAAAAGGACTAAAAAGATAAATCTTAGCAGATTCTTTATGAAAATAATAACTATTGATAGCCAGAAAAAAGACGAAATTTTTTTTTCAAGACTCCAGGCTCAATAGCTTGGTTTTAAAACAAGCTCTATCAAGCCAAAAGTTCAATAGAGACTTTTTTCAAAAAAATCAAAATAATTCATAAAAAAGGAGGAAAAGGTTTTCGAACCTATTCTTTTTAAAGTAAAGAAATGAATTAAAGCGCATGGAGATAAATAAAAACAAAATAAAAATAAAAATGAAAAAAAAAGTTTTAAGGGAAGAAGAAGGAACCCGGGTGATTAAAGTTTGATTAAAGATTAAAGATTAAAGATTGAAATCCGAAAATTTCCTAGTGGGGTCATGAAAGTTTTTTGTTTTTTGTTCAAAATTTATCCTGTCGGGAGAGTAAGAAAGTAATAATTCTTGCAGTAGAATGCTAATGATGTCCGCCACCAGAAGGCACAGAAGGTTGTTTTAACGTCCAAACAACAATGTTTCAACGTCAGAACGTTATTTGAATGCGAAACAATTGGAATAACGTTCTGTCGCTGGGTTATTGGAAAGTTGACTTTATTCAAAAGAAAACACAATATCATTTATATATTGAACTAAGAAAAGGATGAATGGCGTTTGTAAGTATTGTGTTGTTTATTCTTGATAATCAGTTGCTTTTTATAAGTTAGTTTACTGCCGGGAGAAGCCAATGGGCGCGGTAAGCGCTTTTATGACAGGGAACTGCGATTTTCTTGATTTGATGTTCTTTTTATCGATGTTTTTTATGACGACAGATGTTTTGTTTAGCTTTTGTGACGTTGTCACTTCAACTTCTAAGGGCTCGAAATCATTATATCATCACCAAATCACAATATCATTATCATCTGCTGGCCAAAAAATAGGGTATTGAAATGAGGCCGTAGAGGAGAAAGAAAAACAGAGCGTCATCGAGGGCGTTGTAAAGATGGAGAGATGGAACTTACCAGAAATAGAAGAAGTACTGGTGGATAAAGAACAGGGTGTTGATGAAGAACGATAAGATGACGTCATCATTAAATTCATGTTCACCATTTTGTATCGAGCAATGGGTGACGTAATGTATCAGCAAAAACTACAAAAGATTTAATGTTCTCTTTCGCTCTCTATAAAATATCAATTGAACATTGCAATTCCCAAGGGTGAACTTCGTTCTCGCAACAATAGTATGCGACTTCACTAATGTTCTTATTGTATGCAATAGTTCATAACACTATTTTATATATGATTTTTCGAAAATTATACCACGATGAAACCAAACTTCTATGCGTGTGTCTTTAACTTAAAAATGTTAAAAACTAGAATGCTCTCTTGATCTTTGTTCTCTTGTAATCTGCTACTTGTCTTTAGAATGACATCCCTTCTATCATCTTTCTTTTTAATTAGATAATTGCATGTTATTTTTCCACAAACGACACTCCGTCCCAGTCTTATTAAAAAGCTTTCCTTTCATTCATTTATATTATAAGAAACTCAAGTTACTCAAAAGAATTTCATTATAATTTTATTTCCAATCCTTAGCGAGTCCTAGTGAATATCCGACTTTAACTTTTCTGACAAGATCGATATTTTAAAAGAACAAAAGAAAAATGATTTTAAAAAGAATCCCACTTTGTTCTCAGAAAAAAAGGTAGATTCCAAATCGCTCTGAATCTAATCATAATGGCTTCCATCGAATGTTCTTATAAGGAAAACTGCATGACGCTAGTATGACACCGAACAGAAACAAAAAAAACGTAAATGACACACACACACACACACATCGTCTTTAAAAGAATGATATGATATGCCTCTCCTGTTTATTTAAATGAGGAAATGTCGCAGTAATTAATAATGAGCTACCTACATTTCCTAAGAACAACATAGATAAGAATATTAATAAGAGTAAGCTAGTCTTAAGATATTCTTATTTATATAGATTTTCAATATGAATATTATTTTTAAGAAACTTTAGTGCCACCCAAATAGCTTTAATTTTTTTTGAACATTTTTTGTGTTCTTTATCATTTACCGTTCGTAGTTGTTAATAAAAAAAAGACGTGGGGGAAACTATTGTTACAAATTTGTCATTATCATAAAAGCTGAATTAAAAAGAAGAAAGAAAAGAACCCACAACTACATTTCATATGTTAATGTGTGGTCATTAAATTAAATCATGATTGAAGACATTGAACGCACGTATGAAACAGAAGAGAAAAACAAAAAAATAGTCAAGGCCCGACAGGCCTCCATATGACCTCCATAGGTACCAAGTTTTTTCATTAATGTTATCCATTGAAAAAAATTTGCCAATTAGTGATTTTTGAAAGACCTTACCACTTTACTGTAAATACATATTTTGTTGCGAACATGTTATTTAATGAAGAAGTCTCCCAATTTAATAAATATTTGTAAAAAATGGCCCTTTGCCAAATGATTGCGCCCTTTCGGTTCGGGGTGCAAACTTCACTTCTGAGAAAATAATGGATTTAGGATTTAGGATGAAACTAGATTATTTTCTCAACCTGGTGTATGCTTTCTAAAAAAACTGTACTTTATTGCATGAAAATTTGTATTTGGAGCTCGACTGCGAAATTAAAATGCCGCAAAATGCAATTTTTGACAAAAAAAAACCCGGCGAAATTCGAGTAATTAATCTAAAAGATAAACTAAAAACACAACTTAATGCACTTTTTCTCTTGACTACAAGGATATAGATAGTCGTCTAGTAACTTATACAAACTACCCCCGCCACGGAAATGAGCTTTTGAATTTTTCGGGGCCTGGTACAAACAATAACAGCAGACACACAACGTCAACGTCCAAATAACGTTTTGACGTTGAAACAACGTTGTTTGGACGGCAAAACAACGTTCCGTGCATGCTGGGAATGGGTCTGTGACTTTTTTATTTCTGTTAATCGAGATTTACCTCAATCATACTAGACTTATATTTTCAATATTGCCCTTATGTTTAAAATAGAAATTAGACAATCAAAATTTTTTTTTTTTCTCAATACGATGGGAGAGCAATCAAGCCCCAAATAAGGGGCACATCACACACTATTAAGCCATGGATAACACTCTCCTACAAAAACTTTCAAACTTTAGGATATTGGGGTGGTGTTTAAATATAGAAATTGTGAGGTGATCCAATTAAAAATGGCATTCGAATGTCATTTGGCTCAATATAATGGCACAATATGGAATCAGATTAAATGAGCCATGAAGAATTGTAAAAGCTTTCATTCTACTACCAGTCAATAACCCGTTGTGGAGAAGTATGGTTTGTTGGTATGGTCATAATTCCCTTCTTCATTCTTATTTCATGAATTCCCAATAAGAAGAATTCTCAAAGAATTCATGATATCCACAACGTAATCTTTTATACGGAAACATCCCTAAAAAGCCGGATAAATTTGGTTTCCGCAGAAAAGACTACACACCATTGTGACATTGACATCATGCATCAATACTTTGGGAATAGATGATTTCGCCGTGACGTTTATTGTTATTGAAAGACTCGCTTATTCAAAACGTAAAACAGTCATTCAATCAAGAAATCACTTTGGCAGTTAAGATAAGTTGCCTGCCATAATATATATAACTTATAATGAGTTTTAAAAGTCTTTAAAAATGTGAAAAGATTAAAGAATGGTAAATGCTTTTGATAATTGAAATTTGCTTTCAGAGTTGTAAACTGAGCCATAAGAAAGATGTAAACATGCGAAATCATCTATTCTACAAAGCATAAACACAAAATTCACATACCTTATAGTTTTGTTCGACTAAACAGTTTAAAACAGCTCTAGACCAAATTTTTAGTCGGACAAAGCTTAAAGGGTATTGCGCCGTATAAATAGTACATCTCGAAAAAAGTGGCACATTTCAAATCGCGATGCATGACATGCATGTAATCTTCAACAGTAATTAAAAAATTGAAATTTGATTTGGGATATGGTGAAGACATTCTATTGTCTTTGTAAACAAAAAGATCGCAAAGTCGTTTTCGAATTAATTGCCAATTTAATGTTTTCATCTAAAAATATCGATTTCTATCAAAAATAAAAACATTTCAAAGTATTATAGAGGCCTTTTTGTAATGTTAAAAAATATTTCAACTTTTTTGAAAATGTTTTAGACGCCGATGTCACATTTTTTTTGTTACAATCCAGTACTCCTCCGTACGGATGTTTGTGCCAGTGTGTTTAATAAGGGTACATTTTTTGCTGACATAAGCGCACGACTTAAAATGAATTGGTTATAATAAGACGTTCCATAGCATTTAATAAAAAACTTGCTTTTACATAAGTCAACTTGTAGTCCGGTGGCGAAATCCTTATTTTAAGAGTTACCAAAATCAGCAAAAACACAGTATAACTGCCCTCTTAACCCCACTCAATGCTTTTGTGGCCTGTTGGTATCTGGTAGCAATAACTGACCTTATTTACATCAACCTTGAAAAGTGTGTTTATAAAGGTCTACGGACCTTTTGACCAACATTGTACCCCGTATGATATAGCTACGCAGAGGCTTTTTCCTGTGTACGGCTACGAACCCATTTTTAAGATATATCACTGGTACAAATTTTAGCGGGTACTAACTTTCTTTTTCGAACAGTCCAATTAAATTCTCTTATTTTGCTGTTTTTAGGTTTAATTTTCAGTTACCACCCAATAAAATTACCCCCAAAATTAAGCTCTTTTGTCCAACCGCCAAATTAAATTCCTTATCAAAAAACCTTTTTTCAAAATTTGCACCAATATGAACAATTCCCCTCCTTCATTTCTTTCAGCGAACAGTGAATCGTGGTGATCTTTTCAAGCAAGCAGAAAACATTTTGAACGAATTCACTGGCACCCGTGCTCTTCTCGAGATTCAATATGATGGAGAGGTAGCTTCAAATTATTATTTTTTTCTTTGTGTTATCCCCAAAATTGAATTCTCGCCATATTTAACTTCTTTGGTGCGTTACCAAACTCTCATGCTATATGAGCCCTAAAATGGTGGTTTTGCTGTTTTAAGTTCAAACACTTTCGGCTACCGCCAAATTAAAGTCCCTCTGAAAAGTCCCTCTCCGCATTTTTCTCTAATCATTACATGAGATTTTGCTTACTCAGCTCATGGCTACGAATACATGATTACAACTCGTTTAAGTTTTCAACTCCTGATTGTTTTTCTCTATAGGTTGGAACAGGACTGGGTCCAACTCTCGAGTTCTACTCTTTGGTTTCCAAAGAGTTCCAACGTTCTGATCTCGAAATATGGCGCAATGATTCAGTCAGCAAAGTAGATATTGGAGGTACTTTATTAACTTCAACTAAAGAATATTTTATTCAAAAAAACTTTTGCAAATGGGTCTTAAGAAATTTACCAATGATGAAAAAGGGGAGTTTTATGTTTATTGTCAAACTGGAAATATATGAAATATGAAAAATTATACGATATAAACTTACGATAGCTATGGAAAATAGTTTTTTTTGGTTTGCGGGAATTGACTTTCACGAATTGACCAAAATTCTATTCTATTATTAACTATTGTAAAACTTTAATTTGACCGCTATCGTCTATTTAATTTTATTTCTCAACGTTTTTAAAACTTTTTATCACACCAACTATTATATCTTCTATTTCATTTTCGTGTCACTTTTTCAGGTAGCGATGGTAAAAAGAAGTCGAGCTATGCCTTTTCCAAGGATGGTTTGTTCCCAGGTATCATTTTAAACACATTTCATTATTTCCATTCTACTTTCCATTTTTTTAAACCATTCTCTTCTGCAAGGTCATAATACTATAAATTCATGATATAAAAATTTAAATAACCAGAACCTTCTTTTTTAAAGAAATTTTGTTTGATTTTTCGTTCTTAACTGTATATTCGACCACGCTAGCAAGTGTTATTCGTGCTATCCGTTACGTAATCTTTTGTACGGAAACATCCCAAAAAGCCGGGTGTTTGCCACCAGTTTTGAATTTCTAACACTAAAACTAGTGAAGATGACGTAATGGATATTATGAATCAAATAAATGTTTTTGTGATATATTTATAGCCAGTGTTAATTATTGTGAAAAAAACAACTTTAACTCGAAGAATGAATATATAGGTCTCCAAGAAGTATCCTTTATTCAGGACACGATGCTTTCTAGCTAAAATTTTCCTAAATTCTAATTTGTAATGTCTATTTATCTTTTACAGTTGCCATACCCAAAAACACAAAAAGCTCACAGCTCGCGAAAATCAAATCTAAGTTTCGCTATCTCGGGAAATTCGTAGCGAAAGCATGCATGGACTCTCGCATGATTGATATCAATTTGAGCGAAGCATTTTATAAGTGGATCGTAACTGACGAGTTTTCGAGTGATATATATGATTTACGACACGTCGACCAAACCTTATACGCTTCGTTGAGTCAATTATATAATGTTGTTCTTGCTAAGAAACGTTTAGAAAACGATGAATCGAGGACCAAAGAGTCCATTGGCTCAGCTTTAAGTAAATTGACTTTAGACGGGGTCCCTATTGAGGACCTCGGTCTTGATTTTGTGTTACCGGGCACGAATTACGAGTTGAAAAAGAATGGCCGTGACACGCCAGTGACCATCGAGAATTTGGACGAATACTTGCAGGTAAGAACACGATTTATTTTATTGTTTGTTTTGCTGCGTTCATTTGAACTCTTTTGGAAGACTCAAATTGAAATGGGTACTGTCTTTAGAATCGAATAAATCGATTGATTAATCCAGCTAAGTCTGCTTTTAACAAAAGCGAGATTACGGAAGAGGCTATTTAGGACGTTAGACACGTCTGTGATGGCCTGTACATAATTTGTCTAAGTAGAACTTGTAAACCAAATTCTATGTTTAGGCCGCCACAGGCGCTTCTAACTTTCTAAATAGGCTCTTGCTTAGCCTCGCTAATGGAATAACAAACCCTTTTTTATGTAGCTGATTATTTCGATTATTTAGACGTTTTAGAATAAATTTGTGTGATGATATTCCATAAACTCTTCTCCGTTTTAGTTGATTGTTGGATATACGCTTGTAGACGGTGTATCTGTACAACTCCAAGCATTCAAAGAAGGATTTGAACAATTTTTCAAACTCTCAAATCTACAAATGTTCTATCCACACGAGGTATGTGTATCATTTTGATTACCTTAGTGGACTAATTTTGGTTCCCGTCAAATTAAAAGTTAGTTTCCCTCAGGTATTGTTTTCGATTTCACTTGAACATAGTACAGCAGACCACCTCCAAATAATTATCTTTTTTGCTCTAATGGAGTTTTTTTGTCGCGTTTGATTTGAAACAAATGATTACAAATTCAATACATTTTTTTTTTCAATATCCATGTAGTGTTGGGCTTGCTTCAGTAGTAATGGATCAGATTTAACACTTCTTTTTCTCTACGACTATTTAGATTGACTTGTTATTATGTGGCAGTAAATCTGAAAAATGGGATTCAAAAGGTGAGTGTTTCATGAATTTGATGATAATTTATCATTTTATTGAACTTTTAGAGGAAAAAAGCCTCCTGTTGAGGATTTCGATTTCCTGTCCTTGATTTGATTGAAAATCCGAGGGGGTACCCTTTATGTTAAAAAAGATAGCTGGAAATCCAGGAGGCTCTCAAAATTTGAATGTAAACAAATGGCATCATCAGAAACTCATCTCCAGCATGTTAACCTAACAAATATGATTGTCCTTTTTTCTTAGATTTGATGGAGTGTTGTAGAGCTGATCATGGTTACACTATTGACAGGTATCTCTATTCACTCTTCTTCGACAAGCTTATAGTATACACTCTTTTTATTTTATAAGAGTTTTCAAAAGAAATTTCGGCTGAGGCTCAGATGTTCTTAACTTAGATCCACATTTTCTCAAAACATTATTCACTTATTTTATTGTTGTTTCTTTTTCAGCCGTGCTGTTAAATTTTTGTTTGAGATTTTGAGCAAATATGAATCAGACGAACAAAGGTTATTTTTACAATTCATCACCGGAAGTCCCAAACTGCCAGTTGGAGGTTAGTTGACTCTCTTTGTTCGTCGCTATTTTTTCTATATAAACAAGAAGAGGTCTATATATTTTACCTGGGAAAACTGTATATTGTTCCTAACATACTAATACAAGTAATACAAGCTTAGCAGGTTGTTTCATGTCTACCTTAAAATAATCTTAATAGATGTTTTCATCTTACTTATGGCTCTGATAACAACTGTGAATCTAACTTCAATTCTCAAGGTATTTTACCATTTTTTCATCTTTTCACATTTGTTAATTATGTGAAATTTTAAAAACGAATTCAATTATTTTCGCCTCTTCAGGATTCAAGAGTTTAAACCCACCGCTGACCATTGTCCGTAAAACAGTGGGCCAATCATCAAATCCGGACAATTATCTTCCTTCCGTCATGACGTGTGTTAATTATTTGAAACTACCGGACTATTCGACCGCTGACATAATGAGCACTAAATTGAGGACTGCTTATTCCGAAGGCAAGAATGCTTTCCATTTATCGTAGTAGAAAATATAAATGATGGTTCTATGCTACTTGTTTATCATTGGGTGCGTTTGTGAATCATCCCCAATAAGAAGTATGTTTTTAATCGAGAAACCTTAGATGAGATACATATAGAGAGAGAAAATGCTTTATTATTTTCAAAACATTTGTAATATAGACGTTTTGCTTTTTCTTTCCCCTTTCATTGAGTTATATATTGTAATTGTTTTCATGGAGACAAAATACAACGAGGGAAGACATTAGTGACAAAATTTTCATCTTGAGTTTTTCTCTGATCTTAAGAAAAAGTGAAACGAGACGAATATTAGGCTTTTGCAGAAAAAATCCTTATACCCCCTGCTTCCCCTTGAGGATGTTGATTTTTCTTACCATTAACTCTTCCTGGATATCTGTGTTAAAATTTTGGATATCCTTGGTTTTTCAAAATCTTTCTTATCCTCTGGATATCCTAGGATATTGAAAATTTCAACCCGGGGGGGAGGATATCCTATGTCCTCAAGTAAGGTTTTGTCATTTGGAATAGTTTTCCAATCGCCTGATAGCACTTTTTAACTCCCTCCCCTATCTTTTGTTTTAAGTCTTTTTTTATTTTTCATCCCAGCTCCCTTTTCCTCTACCTCCCTCGCTCCCTTCCATTATCGTAAGGTCAGAAATTTCGAACCTTGTCTAAATATTTTCTTTGATAGAGTTAATTTTAAATGGAGTCAAAAGAGGTGTGATCCTTGATAAACCCATATAGTGCAAATCAGGCGAATGTTATTTTTTTTAGATAAGGGACTGTTTCCCCTTTTATTAGATTTAGATATTTGAAAAGACGAAAAATTGGATTTATTTTTTTGTCCATTTTCGTGACTTTTTTTATTTGAAGATCAGTATTTCTACGATTAACATTTTTTTCTATCGGAAAAATAAAAAAGTTGTCTTGTTTTAGGTCATTCTTCTGTTCATTATTTTTCATAAAAGACGTGACGGAAAATTGATGATGTCATGAAACTTAAAAATTGCAATATCTCAAGAACCAACTTGCGGCTAAATGCTATAATGTCTCCCAATAGATTACTATCGATTCCAGTTAGAGCTGTCAGTAGCAGAGAAGTACACGGGATAAGCGACAAGCGGCTTTTTAATCTCCTGTCAATTGCAACCCCCGCATTCCACTGATTCACTCGTATTTCCTAAGTGTTGGGATTTGCCATTCTATAAATATATAATTGGAAGTCAGCAGTAACCTGGCGACCGAACCGATAGGGCTGCTGGATTCATAATAATTGATAACATGGATTTGATTGGAATCCCCTCAGAGACTTTTGAAAAGTCATTAAGATTTTTCAAAATGGATATAGCTATTTTAATCGGATGTTTTGTCAAGATTTTGTTACTGTACATTTGTACCAAATGTTTGAGATATTATATTTTAAGTGTAATGCATGACACTAACAGTGTGACGTCACGAAATGAGTTTGTTTTGGGTTAAAAATATATATTTTTTGGTTTTGCCAAAATTAGCTTTTCATTTTTACAAAAACCTCTCTGCTTATTTCTAGATGATCTAGATCAAAATTGTGTATTTTACAGACCGGAACATTTTCGAAAAAAATAGTAATTAATGAAAAGGTCTATCGGTACCAGCATTGCCTGCATCGCCTGCATTGACCATTTTTTGATAAAAAAATTCATTGTGCGCTAAAAGAAATGCTAGCCTGACATTAATAGACCTTTTCATAAATTACGTCACCAGCAACGACTGCCTCGTTTTGAATTGAGCGCTATGGTAACCGAATCCCAAGGTAGCTTATCAAAACTTGATAGATGTGTCATTTTGAGTCTCGTGAGAAACAATCACCTTTGTAATTGTATGAAAACGAGATAGTCGTTGATGGTGACGTAATTTATGAAAAGGTCTATTAATCGTCGTTGCTGATTGAGTATGCAAAATTGTTAATCGATTACCTTACTCCTGTATGATGGTCTACGCCTAGCCTGTACCAAACTCTACTTCTTTATGTAGTTGACAATAGTAGGGTTTGTTACGTTTAGACGATTTTGGAAATCGTCACATAACGACGGGTCTACACATACGCCCAGAGTTGCCTGTCGTTATGAAAATAAATTGTGGCATCAATTATTTACAGAGAAAACGTAAGGAAAAAACACTGTAACAGCTTTCATTTACCAGTAAACAAGCCTTAAAAAGTAAAATGTTATATTAACGCCCTATGTGGTCATAAAAAGTTTCTTAAATGTCGAAAATTGAGTTTAGTACAGAGCTGATATAGATTATTCATTAGAATAAAGATAAAATATTTCAACCTTTTCGTATATTCATGTCATTATTGACAATGATATCATAAATGACTCCGCTAAATTTGAAATTAAGTTCGCAATCTTTACATTTTAATAAAAATTAGACCTTGTGTTTTGGCTACCATATATTTTACCATAGAGCCTTTTCTAGCGTTGCTATTTGGCCTTATAGTATGTGGGAATTAGCTCAAAAAAAGCCCTAACCTTGAAAAAAATAGTATGTGGCTGAAATTTGGCACAGAG
>JAUJPO010072044.1:0-11645 GCA_032270745.1 Tiaropsis multicirrata
CTACTCGAACTCTCCATAACTCGAACGATTTTCGATTCCCCTTGGGTGTTCGAGTTATGGAGAGTCTACTGTACTTTAAATTTGAACTAAAATCTCTATAGTTTCTACTTGCATTAATACTATTGTGTCTTTAAAAATAACCATTGAGTTCTGTAAAATCAGTTCTATTGAGAAATTAATTAGTTTAGGAAACAATTTTTGATTAACTTGTCTTCTGATGTATATTAGGATTGTATTTTGTTTGATATGCGTTATAAAACACACTCACTGCACGCATTTTTACCTACACACACAACACTGTCAATATCATCATCATTGCACACACCCTTCCTTCATCAAAAATTTGCTTTTCAGACGAAGTAATTTTTTTTGCAAATGTTTGAAACAAAGAAGGGATTGTGCGATGGTGCAAAGTCCCAGCTGGAAAGAAGAGGAAAGTCCAAAACAATTACTTTGCTGAGTGAGAAACCATGCGTATTCTTTTTAAGCTGGGACTTTCAGATTTTTCCGTCAAAATTTTAAATTTCTTCAATTGAATGAATAATTGTTTCTCTTGTTGTTTTTAGTATCAATTCGTTTTAATCTTCTTGTACGCTTCGAATGCGATGACCCACAAGTATTCAACAATTGAAATTGTTTTCTTATGGATTCATTGGTTTTACATGATCTCTTTGTTCTGGCTTTTCCAACATTTTTACCAGAATGCATACAAAGCAAAGAAGTTGGAGGACTCTTCGAAATCAAAAGCTGAGTAAAAATTGATAACAAATTGAAATTTCTCAATTGATTTTTCTGTCTTTCGCGGAATTTAACTTTGCGAATTAAACCCAAATTCCGTTAAAATTCTTCTCCTATGAAGGTAGTCTAATAAAACCGACTTGGTTTGATTGGAATACATTGATGTCAAAACAAAATATTGCATTATTTGATTTGGCTTACATGGCTTGCTGAAAGATATTTATGGTGCTAGAGGCAACCTTCCACCTATGAATTAAATTATTTACTTATCACCAAAATGTTATTACCCATCATTTTTTACTTTGAATTTATTTTTTATTACAAAAACTTTTTTCAAGTGATTGTCAAAAAAAATTGGCTTGCCTTCATGCAGTGTTTGTTGGTATAGCATGTTATGAGCAAAGATTTTGTTGGTGGCATCTGAAAATCAAGATAAAAGCGAGGTTACGCAATGGGGCTACTTAGATATTAGACGCGTCTGTGGTGGCCTGTACATATATTTTCGTTTACAAGTTTTGCTTAGACGCGTCTAACGTCCTTAATCATTGGATTAATAGCCTCTTGCGTAACCTCGCCAATGTCGCCATAACATGGAAAAGGTTTTTGTAATCTTGATTAGTTGTATGATAATGATTCTAACGTTTTTTGATAAACTAGAAAGTTATTCCAAATTGTAGTAATTGTAATAATTTCAATATTATACAGGTAGATTCATATTACGTGTTTTTTCTTTGTCAAATCTGAAAGAAATTTTTACTTTTACCAATTTAAAGGATTACTTGATAAGTAGAGATTCCAAAATTCTCAAAATTGATATCTGTTTTTTTTTTAAATATTTTTAGATTCAATTCGTGATGATTTTTGTGTACGTTTGTGGGGCCCTTCACATCGATTGTAGCTACTGGCACTCTTTTTTGTTGTTCAATGGAACCTATCTTATCTCCCTACACTTTTTATTTTGTCAATTTTATATCTCTTCTTATCTTGAAAAGTGGAAGAAGAGTAAAACCATTTAGCTATCATTACGAATAATTTTATCAGGATATATGTAATAGCGAAACTGGGTATATCACATGGAAGAAAGCCTTGTTCTATCTCTACATCCTACCATTAAAATTTGATGTGAAGTTCAATTTCATTGAAAACCCGTAAATTTGAACTGCCTTTTATCCAATGATTTTGCTGCTCTAGATATCGTGAACCAGAGATTTGTAAAAAGAGGATACGAAATGACGAAGCTGTCTTTGTTTCAAATGTTGGATGTATTTAAAAAGCGTACATTTCTTTTATAAATTCACAAAAGAATACCTTAAGGGAAGAAATTTTCGCGAATTAAATAAAAATCAACTGTTTCAATCATGCGTTCTGCAACAAAAAAATAAGTAAACAGCAGTTGTTATTGACTACAAAACGTATTTAATCATTGTTAGATCCTTTTGTATACTTTGATGGTTGACTTTAAATCATTTTTTCCCTTAAATCAAAATTTGAATGAAATAAATTAATTTCTTCTCGCGAAAATATCTTCCGCGAAAATTTCTTCCCTTAAGGTAGGTACTAGAAGATACTGAAAACTTGGACATCCAAACGCTGGATTTTGGCGATTCCAGTAAAGATCTTGCTTGTGCAGCGGTATATGCAAGATTTAAGCGCAAGAATTATATTATTGTCAGCTTATATTTGCTTGATCTCGTGTACCTGAAGAACCAACCCAACCCAGAGCAAAGCTCGTTGCAGCACTCCTCAACACAAACACAGGACAAACTGTCAAACGAGCATTTGGCATTCTTCAATCAATCAATCATCAATAAATTTCACCAACTCTCAAATCACCTTGTACTTGATATGCAATTCAAGCCTTGATCTGGTGAAATGGACAAGGAACAGAGTCATTCAAATTCTACGATTTACTGATCAATCTCAAAGGTATTATGTCTAATCAGAAGACATGATTGCCGACATTGGAACCAGCAGATGTTCCTACGAAGATGTTCCTCTATTGACATCATTGATCAAAAATCAGATTGGATCAACGGATATGACTGGATGAAACTACAGTAAGAATTTCCGTCCCTATCAAAAGAGGACGTCACCTTGAGTGCTAAAGACCATCAAATTGCTCAAAAGTCAAATCTTTATCATCCTCATCAATCATTGTGTCAGACGAAGTCTCCAAACGACACAAACTTTTAAAATATCTCATTGATCCTAACTCAAGAAATTTCGTTTTTTATAAATTTCTTAATTATTGTTCGACAATTCATTAAGTGTTATCTCAACATTAAATCACTTCGTTCAAAACAACACCAGAATTTTATTCTGGAAGATGATAAAAAAGAAGCTGAAAAGTACTTCTTCAGAAAGGCAACCACTGAAATCCAAGCCTTTTTCCACCAACAAAAGTCAAGAAGATCTCGAAGATGAAAGATGGCATTCTTTACTATACTGGGCGAATTCTTCTAATGATAAAGCAACAATCCTTGGAAATGCCACGAATGTCATGAAAAACCTCATGCTCTTCACTTTCATGTTGCCATTGTTAACAGACATTCACCACTGGTCTACTCAATTGTCAACGAAATTCACTGGAATCATCCAACAGCTAAGCAGTCAGGAGTCGAAACAACGCGGCGATATGTGCTTCAAGTGGCTTACATCATTGAAGGGAGATTCTTGGTGAAGAAAATCAAATGCGCCGTTGATGTATCAATGAACACAAGCAAACAACGGTCAAAATCTGGTTGATTGTGTTCTGTTGCTTAACAACAACTGCTGTGAAGATCAAGACTATTCCACAACATCTTTCCTGCAGGCATTTACTCGACTTGCATGTGAAGTAGGATAACCGAAAAAAATACTTGTCGACGAATGTAGTCAGCTCGCCAAGGGATGTCAATCAATGAGGATAGACATTCAAGACCTCCGCAACAAATTTAACAAAAAGTCATCCATCGAATTCAACATCTGTCCAGTTGGTGGACACATAATTTCCATGGAGGTGTCGAGCGTAAAATCAGAGAAATTAAAATTCAATCGAGAAATCGATTGACACTTTAACTCTTTGAGCCTTTTTCAGCGCTACCAAACGTCCCCATTTTGCCAGTAAAGTTCATCCGCCAGTAACCTTTCAATTTTGAAATTGTAGGCTAATATCTACAAAAAGCCCTTATTTTAAAGGAATATTTGCATCCAGGCTAAAGACTATCATTAAATTTTTGAGCCTTTTTTAGCTCTACAAAATGTCCCCATTTTGACTGTAAACTGTCATCCACAGGGAGATAAAGTCAAATTTTGAAGCTGTAGAATAACATCTACAAAAATTCCCTATTTTAAAGGATCCAGGATAAATTCTATACTTAATTCTTTGAGCCTTTCTCAGCGCTACTAAACGTCCCTATTTTAACAGTTAACTGTCATCCGCCGGTAGGCAAGTCAAAGATCAAAACTGTAGGCTAATATCTACAAAAAGTCCCTATTTTAAACCAATACTTGCATCCAGGCTAAAGACTTTCTTTAACTTTTGAGCCTTTTTCAGGGCTACCAAACGTCCCCATATCTTGGCAGTTAAGTTCATCCGCCAGTAAGCTTTGAAGTTTGAAATTGTAGGCTAATATCTACAAAAAGCCCCTATTTTAAACTTTCAGGCTAAATGCTATCCTTAATTCTTTGAGCCTTTCTCAGCGCCGCAAAACATCCCCATTTCGACAGTAAACTGTCATCCACCTGGAAGTAAAGTCAAATTTTGAGAGCTGTAGAAAAATATTTACAAAAAGTCCCTATTTTAAACTTTCAGGCTAAATGCTTTCCTTAACTCTTTGAGCCTTTCTGAGCGCCGCAAAACATCCCTATTTCGACAGTAAACTGTCATCCGCCTGGAAGTAAAGTCAAATTTTGAAGCTGTATAAAAATATCTAAAAAAAGTCCCTATTTTAAACTTTCAGGATAAATGCTATCCTTAACTCTTTGAGCCTTTCTCAACGCTACAAAACGTCCCCATTTCGACTGTGAAGTTCATCCGCCAGTAAGCTTTCAATTTTGTGCCTTTATCAGCGCTACAAAACGCCCCCGTTCCGACCGTAAACTTTCATCCGCCAGTAAGCAAGTCAAATTTTAAATTGTAGACTAACATCTCCAAAAAGCATCTATTTTAAATGAATACTTACATCCAGGCTAAACGCTATCCTTAACTCTTTGAGCCTTTTTTCAGCGCTACAAAACATCCCCATTTTGACAACTGTCATCCGCCAGTAGACAAGTCAAACATCGAAACTGTAGGCCAGTATCTCCAGGCTAAAGACTTTCTTTAACTTTTGAGCCTTTTTTTTTAGCGCTACAAAACGTCCCCATTTCGACCGTAAACTTTCATCCGCTGGTAAGCAAGTCAAATTTCAAAACTGAAGGCTAATACCTCCAAAAAGTCCCCATTTTAAATGAATAATTGCATCTTTGCTAAAGACAGTAACGGTCAGTAACTGTCGTCTGCTGGAAAAGGTCACCTTTTTAACAGTAAAATTCTATCAGGCGGTAAGCAAGCAAAACTTTGCTTAGAAAGTAAATTTTTTTTTGCCTAGCTAAAGCCCTTTAGATGAAAAATTTCTTTGGATGATATGTAGATAAGTAATAAACTCTTAGAATGGTGATTCAAAATTTACCTTCAAAATAGGGACATTACGTAACAGTAAAATGCATAAACGAAAGTGTTGATTAATTCATGAGCTAAGGGGTCAAAGATGGTTCTGACAGTTGACTCACTTTGATTTTTAGCAAAAACTACCAGACACTTTCCATATAGGAGTGGGTTTCACTCATAATAATTTAAGGGTAGAACATTTAAGATTGGCATTGTTACTTTGGGGTATATTTTTAATTTTAAGGCTAGTACCTCGACGTTGTTTATTTCTATTGATTCTCGAGGAGAGCTCCATTTTACTGCAGGTACATCAAGGCTGTTTTTTTCTATTGATTCTCGAGGAGGTACATTGACGCCGTCTTCTCCTATTGATTCCATAGAACAGTTCTCTTTCAATGCAAGTCCTTGTTTCTAAAAAGTGGATAAAAGGTTATTAGGTCAAGTATAAACATTGTCGATATTCGAAATAATTCTCAAGTCGAATTCAAAAACTAATATGGACTCGCATATAATTTGTTATAACTAATAACCAATAGTTAATATAGACAGGTATTTCTATCAGGTAAGTATGAATAAGACTATCAAATCTTACAGCTGTTCTGAAGCCAAAAAACTTTCGTGGCGATTGGTTCATATCAACCGGGACATCCTCAGGATAAAAACGTTTAGCATCTCTTAATAGTTGGTAATATTGAGTTGTTATTTCCATGTGGTGTGTGTTTCTCAGATGTTGATCGAGGTGCACGGTAACACAGAAGCAGTCCTCTAAAGGGCACATCCTATCATAGTGGTAGTCTTTTTTGGTAACCTCTTTTGCAGTATCTTCCTTTCTTTTCTTTCTCAAGCCATACTGGCCGAGCAGAGATTGTGAAGAAGCTCGACTGAATCCATGCTTTTTTGACCTCATATGCTTTGGCAAATCTTTGACATTCGCTTTGCACAAAGGACAGGTTTTACGATTTCGTTCGTATCTATGAAAAATCAGGGAAGGATGGTTTAATGAATAAAGAAGAAAGTATTTCAATTGTCATAGAAAACCTTTGTCCGTTGTTGTACAATTTATATATTTTAAAGGCTTGTCATTTCGTCTAAAGATAAAAGCTGTCCTTTATACCTTTTAAATAGATCAAACTGTTAGGCAGTTATATCGATAAAGGCTTACTTAAATCAAATCGTAAGAAGTTCATACGTTTTTCCTGTCATAACATTATCATCTGTAACGGTCACTTTTGGTCTAAAAAAACATACAATTCAACTTTTTCAAATCAGTAGAGAATGTTTTAAAAGTGAGCCCTCCCCCGGAGTACGAAATGGGTCCTATCCCGGGATAATCGCCTACCATAGGATAGGAAAGTCAGAGCGCTAAACCAGATATGGTTAAGCTTGTGCTCGCGATACAACAGAGCCATGGCATATTGGCAATGATACTCGAACGGGAGAACCTCGCGCCCTCACATTTGCTGAACCTATGAGTAACATCACCACCCCACATGGCATAACTTCCCATACTCTTGTATCAGAGTGATGGAACCCAATTCCCCTCACATGGTATGGGTTGATCCTTTATTTTTTTTACAAAATCGGAACACTGAAGGGTACAGAGATAGGTTAACAATAGAAAAGACAAAGGAAGCAGTTCTCTAAGGAATTCTCGTTCATCATCTAGCTTCGCTTTTACATATTCCTGCTTACATCAACAATTTTTATTAGGCAAAAGTAAGAATTTTACCTTTTCGTTGAACACTGGTCTTTCGTTTCGGCAGATTCAGAAACATGTTTTCTAAGCAATCAAGAAAAGAGAAAACTGTTGTTAAATTAATTTCTATTTATTCTGAAAACCACCTTCAGGAAAAAAGTTTATCTTCTTAATTTGAAAAATTAGCTCACAATTCAGCATAATTTGCTACAAAGTGGTTTTATAGTGGTCCTTCGTGGAAGCAATTCTTTAGCTGCCTAAAAGCTACTGAATTTTTCGAAGCATACCACTTAAAAAACCTGTAACATTAGTCTTAATATTATAAATCCCATTTAATCGCAAAATTAAATTCCACGAAAACTTCTTCCATAAAGAATGAGCTTATATAGCTATTTTTGTTCTACTGAAAGAATCATCGTACCGCTTCTCCGAACAATTTACAACTCCATGAACAGTTCCAGGATCTCCTTTTTTCCTAAATAAAAAAGACATTATTATGGTTAAAAATGGTTAGAAAGTGCTCTTTAGCACCTCATTACCCACGTAACGGGAATGACGATGTAAAAATTTTCATAAAATACATCATAATTTCATATGTCAATGGATCGGCAATGGTCTGCAGCAAAAATGGACCGATGCTCAAGTTTGCCGACGTTTTCCCGAACTATCGGGCCGATGTGGGTCGGTCTGGTATGGCCTGAGCCCTGTATTCCATCAGTCCATAATGTATTTATTATACCATATCCTGTTTTCAATACTTTCAGAAGATTTCCAAGGGGATCCATAAAGGTTTCCACAGGGTTTGTTTTAAAGTTCATCAACCGACAATGAATGATTCAAAAAATCAAACTCTTCATAAAAGGGGAGCAGTTTACTTAGGTTTTTTACTAGTAAGGTGCAGTAATCAAGAAGCAAAATCTATACAAAAATGGCGCTGACATACTTTGCATCAAAGTCTGAAGTTTTGGAATTCGAGTTATTAAATACCCTGGTCATAATTTGCAATCACAAACCTGGTCAAGTTACATGCAACCTGATTATGTCAAAGTCACACGTTGCTCCTGTGAAACAAATCTCCTTACCAAACAAGAACTAGAAGGTGCAGTTTTGGTCACCAATCTAGCAGAGAAGGTCATGTATGGAATGGAAACGAAATTTCAAATTTGTCATTTTTGGACTGATTCAACGTTGAATCTCCAGTATATCAGAATCTCCAGTAGGTAGTATATCGATAATGGAGTGCGTAGATTCAAAGCATTTGTTGCTAATCGGTTTACTGAGATCCACAACAACGGCACCATATTGACGGGGAGTCCAATCAAGCTGATTTGGCAACAAGAGGATTATCTTTGAAAGAAATCATGCTAAACAAACTTTGGTTGCATGGACCAGAGTTCCTGTGCAACAAAGAAATTGACTTTGCAGACAAACCAACTGATGAGCCACTACCTGAAACACATGAAGAAGTCAAAAAAGAAAAGATGAGAGTCAACAGCTTCAGGATTCCAATAGAGATCATCATCGAATTCGAAAGATTTTCAATTTGGAACAGATTATTCAACACAGTCAGTTGGATATGCATCTATATTGGAAAATTGCTCCACAGAAATCGACATCGAGAGACGTAACTCATCTCTCGCTTAATGAAAGGCAGGAAAGGAAGACTGCAATGATCCAAACTGAAGCATTTTATGATGAGGTGAACCAACTGAAAGTCAACCAAAAAATCTCTTCTACCTCGAAACTGAAGAGCTTAGATCCATTCTTAGATGAAACAGGAGTAATGAGGGTAATTAAGACTCAATTCAGAAAGCTAATTATGCTGCTAACACCAAGTTATTATTCCAAACAACCACCATGCTGTTAAACTGCGTGTACAATATTTACACGATTCCTACTACCATGTTGGTAAGGAGCACTTACTTTTAATTACGAGACAAAATTATTGCTTTGGAAGGTGATCAAAGGTTGTTGGAAATGTCAGAGTGTTAAAGCAAAACTACACAATAAGAAAATGAGTAACCTACCAGCTTATAGATTGGAAGTCACCACACCCTTCTTAAAACATTGGAGATAACTTTGGACCTATCACTGTCAAAATCTTGAGAAGCAGAGTAAAGAGATGGGGTTGCATCTTCACATTTCTAACAACCAGAGCTATTCACTTAGAAGTAGCACCTTCACTGGAGACAAAAGACTTTCTCAATGTCTCTGAGAGGTTCTTAAGTCGAGGTTGCCCAAAGATAGCGAGATCAGATTGTAGCACCAACTTAAAAGGAGCTATCCGAGTTCTTGATGAAGAATGGATGAAAATTGAACGCGATAAAATCGCAAATTATGCTACCAAGAAGAAGTTTCAATGGATATCCAATCCATCCGAGGCTTCAAATATGGATGGAGTTTGGAAAAGAATGATCAGAAGTGTGAAGACGATAATGCAAGTCATTCTCTTAGAACGATTCATCAACGATTTCACTTTGATTACAGCCTTCACTCAAGTGGAGGCACTGATCAACGGACGACCATTGACGGCCAACAGTGACATACGTGATTTGGAGGCACTCACTCCAAATCATTTCCTGGTTGGTCGATCTCATGCTACTGTTCCTGTTATGGCACCTGACGATTCGAAGATAAACCTTTGTAAACGATGGAGGAAAACTCAAGAGCCCTCCAGACAGTTCTGGAATGGATGGCAGAGAAAATATCTACCTTCATTAACCCAACGATCAAAATGGTAAGATGACAACAATGGCACCAAAACTGGTGAGTTGGTGCTTGTGCTTCGCAAACGAAATTAGCGTGGTATGTGGCCCCTCGTTAGGGTGATGGTCGAGTACGTAAAGTTGTTGTCAAGACGAATGATAGAACTTAGACGAGACCGAGGCCGGGAGACGAGACCGATCGTTAAGTTATTCATACTTAACATTTTGAGAGTTAAATTATCAAGGACAGGAGTGTTATTAGTCAAAACTTTAAAACCCACTAAGTTGGGTTAAATGGAAAGTTTTTCTAGCGGGGTCATTTAAATCTATTGTTCTTTCATCATATTTTCAGTGAGGTGGCTCTTTGTATTTCTTTGTTTTACCACCTGGGTGAGAGATAAGATCTGATTTTCCACTTGGGTGACCATTTTTTCTACTGGGGCGAAAAATTTAACCTTTTTGAGTAATTATTTTCACTGGGGTGGCCAGTGGGGCAGATCCCAGTGGGTCACAGACACATGGGTGTAGATAACGTCCGTGCGAATCATGACATTGACTTGACTAGATATATATTCCTACTCCGGAACCTATTATGGTGTGTAGATATTTTTCAGAGAATTGCTGAATGTTCTCGCGAGACCTTCAGAACCTCTGGGATCTATAGCGTGTATATGTTACATAAAATATCTCGGGACCTCCAGGACCTATGGTATGAAGATTCTTATAATCTCTCGCGACCTATGGTGTGTAGATATTTTTTTCAAATATATTCTACTTATACTTTCTCTCTCTCATAACTCAAGGCCTATTGTGGTGTCTTTCTTACTTAATGTTTAATGCTCTGCAATTTACCAATCTTCTCTCCTTTAAAAAAATTCAGCCTGACCCCAGATATGAAAAATATGAAAATTTTGTAAACGATTATTCTTACCGGTGTTTTAGTGATTCAAAGTTCAGCTCCTGCATCAACTCAGCAGCTCTTTTCTAAAAGAGAAAAGAACATAGTGAGAACCCCTCGGAGGGGCTATTTTTACGGCCAGTGTGATATTATTCTTTTGGATTTATATTGTTGTATTGTTCTCTTCTAAGGGGAGTCTTCTCCGTTTGTACACTCGATTAACAATTAAATTTTTTTTTGCTAAAAATGTTTGCTAAATGAATGAATAATTTATTGAAAGACTGATTAAAAAAAAGTTTGTGGAGATAGTTTCATGGCAACCTTGATGTTTAAACGAAGATTAAATTTCTTCTTAAAAAATACCTTCACATGGTCCGCATGAGCCAGAGAAAGACTGCGGACTGTAATAGGATCGTTCGAGTTCTAAAAAATGACGTGGTACAGAGATTGCTTATTTACAAAGTAAGTCTTAAATATGATGTGGGAGAGCAGATGATTTTGACAGTTATTAGGTTTTTGATGCATTGTTAAATTACGCTTTGCTTAACTTTATGGCTGCGTCACCTGTCGTAATTTAGTTTTATACACAAGATTAAAACTTTCGACTCCTTTAATTTTTTTTGTTATTACGCCCGATTTCATACAAAAGTTTGACAAATCGTACGAAAGAGGAAAGAACAGTACATCTAATTCATCAATCTTTCAATTCCTACATATTTTGTAACAAAATGAAATTATTTATCGAAAGAATCACCTCAATGATGTTATTGGCAAAGGCTACCATGTTTTGATGGAAATCATTATTTGTTTCTGTTTCCCCTTCAGACTCGTTTTAGAGAAAATATAGAGATATCAGAAATTTTATATACGAACGTTATTGAATGCACTCCCTTAAGGAAATAAGTTTAGTCCGCAGCAAGTCCGCATTAAGTATGCAAAAACCAAGTCCGTATTGTGTCAAATACGGACTTGATGCAT
>JAUJPO010072077.1:0-11644 GCA_032270745.1 Tiaropsis multicirrata
ATCTTTATGTTTTTTTTTCTGTCTGATCATCTGACCTTCACTGTTAGGTAGGTCCATTCAGCATGTGGCTTGTTTATCGTTTGCGCATGCTCTAACTCCTCTCACTTATATAAATTATTATTTTCGAACAAGAGAGAAACGTATTCTTGTCACTTCACAAGGTAATGCAAGATACCTATTAACATTTTCTTTTGAAATGGAAATTAATTTTCTATCTTTTGTCGAAAGTTTGGTACTCACTTGTGGTGAAAAACTCGTCTAAGTACGCTTAAATGTCTAAGTGTGTTCAAAGTGCACCTAGCAAAATGAATTTACTTACTACATGCGTCCAAAACTTAGGCTTTCTTAGGCGCAATTTTACAAATAGTGAGTACCAGCTTTAGGTCTTTACTTTTATGACATTCATTCAATTGATTTCAGTAAATATAAGACTTTGGTAGGAGCTTTTTATGAAGTGTATGGTTTTAATTTGGAACTTATAAAAAGCTTGTGTTCACTGGAAAAAATGATACTGTCTAGAGCGGTTGCTGCGTATAAAATATGTACCGCGCACAAATACAGTGGAATCTCTCTAAAAACGGGTACCATTGTTGTGCAAAAACAAAGTGTCCGTCTAATTATAGAGATGTCTGCTTTATAGTGATTAAAATGAACTGGAATCAGTCTTTCTTTCGTTCCAAAGAATATTTGGACAATGTCCGCGTTAGACCATGTCCGCGTTAGACCATGTCCGCGTTAGACCATGTCCGCTCTAGAGAGATTCAACTGTACAACTGTAACATATAACAATACTAGTGCTGCATAGACACGCATAGCTCTGACTCACATTTGTCATACGTGGGTGAAGCACTTACACGATTTCAACAATATTGTATTGTATCAATCGATGCACGTTAACGTACTCGCAATTCACATCCTAAAACAGTAATATGTATGTCTATGGCAAAGGCGTTCACTCTTAGACAAAAACTTCAACGCTTCTTTTGCACACTTATGCACAGTCAGCAGTTTTGCTTTTTTGAATGCACGTGGAAATACACTTAACCATGTCACACTACAGCACTTCTACTGATCCATATAATCACTCTACTCAAAATATACTAGTAAGGTAATGCAGACTTTCTTTTATATAACACACTTTATACATTCAACATACATTTCACGTAGTTCATTTCAGTTAATTTGCATAATTATTATTGCGTCTGGAAATAAGTGGGTCGTTTTCAACTATTGAAATTGACCCATTTTTTTTCTGGATGCACTTTATTAGTGTATGAATAACACCAGTGACCTCAATTTGTCTTTTTCATTATGGAAACAGCCTAAAAAGTCCGGACAGGTTGTTCACTAGAAAATGCAGAAAATGCAGAAAATCTTAGAACTGACCCTCTATATTTTGAATGTTTCCGTTAGGAAAAATAACATAATGCTAACTTACGCATATTTTCACTGTCGATAATGCAATGTTCTTTTCTGTACATCTTTTCTTGGAATAGCCATCAGGGATCGAGTCCGAAGAGCTACTTATTACTATGGAAACTATCCACGAACCGGCTATAACTGGTATTATTTCACTATCAACAAAACCACATTGCGTTATGAAATCCCTTTTAATCAAACTGAACGCATTTACGTCGATAATGCCAATGGTATGGATGCCGAAATTCAGGTCAGTATTTATTTTTCAATCTTTGTGTGTCTAATAGGGCAAAAGAATTATCATCTTTACTACATCTTCTATTTCGTTAGGTTGCAGGATATCCCAAAATTCTCGCAACTGTGTCAAGGCTATTAGCAACCTTGGACTTGCTGCTCATTTCCCCTCACATGGTATGGGTTTACCTGAGCGAAGGTTCGTTCACTTGCCAATACCGCTGCAAGTGAGAAACGAACCTTGATCTCAAGTATAGGGGTCAAGATCGATGACCACTGTATGAAGGCGCCTCTTATAGGAAAAGGTGTTATATATTATCATTCTTATGGACAATGAGGTTGAGGTTATTGGAACTTTTTTGCGGGTTATAAGTCGGGACTACTTCTCAGGTCTGCTTGAAAAATGGTCGATTCCGTCCAACACTAAAACAAAACTAAAATAAATCTTACTCGAGTGTAAAAATTTCGGATTTTTGTCACTAGAAAGATTCACAAGGTGTTATAGAACCAAATGTGACCCCATAACATTCAACCATTGGATTTTCCGTCCGAAATCAAGAATAAAAAAACAGGCTCGCTTTTATACTTAACTTGCAAAGCTTGGGGATTACATTTCATAAATGATTTTGAAGGCTTGGTGCGAATGTCATAGTGTGGACCTGCCAATTTTAGACCATTCAAGTTTTCCATAGTAAATTCTCTTAAGCGAGTTTGGAGAACGAAGCATCGACACAAAAATTGTGTCTCCCTTTATTCAAGCGATTTTTAGAAGCTTTTTTTACTAAAGAGGATGTGGTCTCAAATTGGAAGATGAATTATATGTCATGATTTTGTCAGACATCGCCCTTCTGTCAGATATAATAGCCTTGGCAAAGCATCCGTATAAACTAATCGATCATTCTGACAGACGATAATCGATTTTGTCTTTTCTGCGATACTATAGAAAATGATTACAAAATACATAAAGTATCCTGGCAGGGGTACAAGCAACGTTTTTCCAACACCAGAACGTTGTTCCAACACCAGAACGTTATTTGGACGTTATCACGATGTTGGAACAGCGTTATGTGCTTAGTGGGGTTGGCCATTTAGCCACTACTTGTCACGCGCATTTACGGGCAAAGTGATACCAATTATACCAACATATTCAAAAATAATTATTCTTCATAAAAATCAAACTTTCAACCGCGTGGTATCAGATGGTTTTCTTTTTTAAAGAGACTTCAATCGATAAATTTTCAAGATAACGTTCTGTGGCACTTTCGGTATTCTTTTGAACTAGCTGGCAAGCCAGCGTCGCATGCCGCTGGCGATGTAGCGACCTTGCGTCGCTCTTTTTAATCCGTAGAATATAGCGTAAATGTCACTTGTTACCAAAGTACTAAAACCGTGTTTACACGGGCTGTTGTTCACAGGTAAGGGGCTACAGTCCCTAACGTACCCTGGATTGATAATAAAATAAATGGTCACAAAATTTAAATAGTTATAATGATTATAAACGATTGGTTATTAAAAAATAAAGTTGAACACTCAATGCTGTTTGTAGATCGATTTTTCCCTGGAATCGAAGTTGATCCTTTCTGATTGGTTGCCTCGTTTTGGGTAAAAATCGCTAGTGAAACCAAAAACGCACCAGAATTAAGCTTCAGACGTTTCCGCGTATTATAATTCTTTTGAAAGTGAATTAATATTATATTAATTATCAAAATAATAAAAAATATGCTCCCACTGGATAGCACTGTATATGCAATATGCAATTAGTGTCCAATTAAAGTTATCAATTACAAAATAAAAAGTTTTAAACACGTTTCCAATCAACGTTGATTCCAAGATACTCCAAAAGATGTTTCGGTAGTTTTGAGCAAAAATAATGTTCATGGAACGATTTCAAACAAGCTGTCCGTGCTTGGTGTTTCAAACTGATGTCTTGGTGCATGTTGGTCTTTCTCCAGAACTCCAATTTCTTCATCCTCTCATAATCGGATAGGGATAAGCAATAAGAAACTTGTACGATCTCGTTTAGTGTCTACGTCTCATTCAAATGTTGTAAACTTCATAACCTCCTTTCCAGATTCAGCTTCGTATACCCTGTGTGTAGATGATAATGAAACACAAAGAAGATGTTTCCCAAAATTGGATATCATTTTGAATTGAAACCTATTACATTGGTTGGAGGCCATCTTGGGTTACTTTTAGTATTTGAACTTCCATATGTTTAGACACTGTAAGAAATACAGCTCCACGAAGATGTGTCAAATATACGTACCACCTCTCAATGTTATCCTCTTGGATCGTGATCTTGAACTTGATGTCCTTCCTGTGATCACAAAAAGTTTTCCTGTTTGATGGTCGAGAAAAATGTTGCAGCATCTGTGCCTGGATCATTAGAGAGTCTAAATTTAGCAAAAATGGATCTGCGGCCGGAAATTCGGATCCGCTTGAAATGTGAAATTCTTTTTTCGTTGAATCTAATCAAATCTAACACTGTATCTGTATTTCCTCCGTATAGATCATGCATGGTTATTAAAAAATGACCAAATTGACCGACTTTTTGAATTTGTAGGTGCGCAATGCTTGGGTATGAAGAAAATGCGAGATCAATTTTCTCTTCATCGCTGTCAGCTTGAACTGCACTGATTTCGAACTTTCGATTAAGATTGAAGATTTTACAAGCAACCAAAGTAAACTGTGATGATTTTACCATCGCTAAGATTCCGCGGAATAATATGTTGGATACCATACTATTGGATGGTATCGTCAATAATTTTACATTTGGATAATTACGAGATAAATAATGCATTTATAAATTTATTTGAATTTTTTTTATTACTTTAATTCCTGAGTATATATTTTGTTGATCGAAATTTACCAAACTCAACTCAATGAAAGAAAATTTGAATTTTAAATTTGAATACAGTCAAATTTATAATACAGTGTAACTCGAATTCCCAGGGCGCAGGGGACCAAAACATTTTTGTTCGAATTATATGAATTTTCGAATTATAGGAGTTCGAATTACACTAGTTAAACTGTAATTTACAAGTTTTAAACTTCACTATTTTAAAATACCCAGATATTCCAAAAGACATCTGGGAAGTTTTGGCCGCAAGTGTTCTTCGTTGAAAAAGTTCAAACAAGAAAGTCTCATTTGGTGTTTCAAACTTATATCCATTGACTTAATTTTTCCAAATTTCAAAACAGTTTTTGCATGCGTATCAAATCTTTGATACGAATCGTAGTAATAACTTGAAGCATACATTATTTCATTTAAGCTCCAATTAAATGCATAACGTTGGACCCCATCAATACCAGTAGCTATTGGCTTGATAACCGGCTTTCCAGAGCTTATATTGAAACAATAAATTTGGCTGGATACAGGGTGGCTTATGGATCTATAATCATCATTATCGAAGGTTTGAATCACTACTCCAAGGATCTCCTTTTGAAAAGATGTATCCGTTTGAAAATGAGCACCAAATTCTTTAGGGAATGATATAGGTAATGGGTAATGCTTCAATGTTTCCAATCCATGATTCGTAGCCTTCAGTAATTTAACATCCATCGTATTGGTAACAGCGAGAAAAAACCCTCCACGAAGATATGTGAAATATCTATACTCCTCTTTTGCATCAATTGAAAATATGAATTTCCCATCAAAGTCGAAACAATCTAGATCGAATAGATGTTCGGCGGGACGGCTCCCAACTCTACGTTTACAAGAAATGTATATGTGTTCTGCGTTGAAATCGAGGTGAATATTATATTTGCTTTCGAACAGTGGTGTGTCAATGTACCGTTCGATCTTCTGGTGTTTTAAGGTGACGCGTTTGAAATGACACATAGTCTCTCTACCATACATTGCCATATCTTGACTTTCGTATTTTATGAAATCGATAATGATTTGTTTGGAATTTCCTTCCTCGGTTTCGCCAGTAGTAAGAAGTAGAAGGAAATTACCGCGGTGTGAGTTTCTTCTTGTGTCGGAAAGCATAACTTTATGTTCACTCTCGAATTCAAGAATCAAGACGTCTCTGTTCTCATCAGTTTTGACGATAGTCCCAAATGCCGCTGGTAGTATGTCAATAACGCTTCCAGAACTTATGGAAATCGAGTATGTTCTACTGGCATGGTGTTTGTTTTCATGTACAACATGAAACCAACGTGTTAAATAAGGGTCATAAATTAACCCATAAAACTCGATTGGCTTTTCATTTAATTTTAGCCAAACAAAACGTTTCTCTATAGCTTTCTCTTCGTTGTTGTAACATAAGAAAATAATTTTGGGGGTCAGAGATTGGCCATCTGCTTCATTAAGTATCGAATAATATTTCCCAGATTGATCAAACCCATGATATCTCCACCAGTTTGGGTTTAAGTCCCATGGATCAACTTCTGCCAGATCACATTTTACCACCGTTGCAGGTAAAAAAAATTGACGTCTGCATGTCATGCCGAATTTTTTTTAGTTCTTTTGAAATCGCTTGATTCATTTTTCCCTTGTAGTTCTAATGCAGGTTTGGTCTGCAAACGTTTGGCGCAATTTTTATGTTCTTAAGTAAATGCATATTCTCGTTGTTTTCATTATTAAAACATGAATTTAAATTATTTCAATATTTAATACACACTATTCATTTTATAGATAAAAATCAAAAAGAAATGGCAAAGTTTTCATTTTAAAAATTTAAGCCAAAGCTTTTCGACGTTGTGTCATCTTCAGATCACGATCAAACTCATTGTGTTTGAAATATTCACACTATTACACTACAATTTCATGCAACGCTTAAATTTTATTGTCAATGGTTAGACATTACATCAAGGGTGCTCAAGAAAAATGACAATACACTGACGCTTGATATTGTTAAAGACACTCAGCCCTTGAAACTCTTATTAATCTATAGTTACTGATGTTATACTTGTTTCTTTAACGTGAATCAAGAATACTATGTTAAATTATTGAAAAACATTAGAATTTAATATAAAAGTTGCTTCGATGAATGGAAGCATTGCATTGATAACCCAAAATCTTGTCTAGGTCGAAAATTGACGAAATATTGCGTTGTTTTTTTACTTTTCCGTAATGTGTGCATGTTATTTTATAAAGATCATCACGTCATCCTGACGTTCTATGCGTAAATTAAGCTAATAATGTTTGTAACACTTTTTGACTTTTGAGTCTTTGCGTTCTTATATGTTTTGTTCTTAGCAGAAATATGTATACACTCTTTTTTTATAAATAAGAACCAGTAAATTTCGGATGAGGCTCTGATGTTCTTCACTTTGTTCCCACCCCACCCTTAAATAATATGTGCCTAAAATGCTTTTGGTCTAAAAGCTTTCATTACGAAAATCCCCATGCTCAAGTTTTGAGTTCTTCGTAGTTTTTGGTAAAGTTTACAACCAAATCTGAGGCTCGATGTTCTTTTAAAATTGTTCTTATAAAATAAATAATTTATTGGATTTTGTCTTACAGCTGGTGTCACCTGGACCACGGTTAAACAAGACATCTATCAACTTAACCTACCGATTCTATGTGCCCATCGGCTTGAATATGACTAAAGATGTGCACTCCTGGATAATGAAAGGTTGGACAGAATGTACTGTGCCTTGTAATGGTGGTAGGTCATATATCATAAGTCATTTACTGATTATGTTCAATATACTGTAGCTTTTATAGTTAGACTTTTTAAGAATCGTATAATATTCGTTTAAAACTCAGTCCGAGATTTAAATAAAATTGTGGGTTCATTTAAAGGTTTTTTTATAAGGTCAAAAGGATGTTGTTGCTGAGACGCCGAAAAATTTGAATTACAGTATTACAGGTTACAGTAACACAATTACAGTATTACAGACTGAATATAGTATTTAAGAGCTAAACTCCACAGCCAAAAGGTCTCAACCCTTTCCGTGCCGAGCCCTTTTTGTTTGGGTACTTTTTGTTAAAATGAGCTAGGACAAACTTTAAACGTCAATATCTCCTGAACCAAAAGGAATTAGAGGTTGGTTTATAGCTCGATGGATAGCTAAGAGTCTCCTCTTATTTATTAGTCAGGGCGGTGTGGCGGAGGGCGTTCCTTTTTAACAAAGTCAGTCCTGACTTGACGGCGAACTGCTCAGTGGTGCGGCTTCAAATCAATATTTTTTCAATTCTTTTAATAGCTAGAAGACAGAATTTAGTGTAACTGAACCATTTTTGGTAAATTTTGGTATTTTTTTGACTTTCAAGGTCAAAATCTCTTCCAAAAGACCAAATTTCGAAATCTTTCGTGTTGCAACTGAATGCCCATTTTATTTCCATCAACTCAGGCCAAAAATCAAGATTTCAAGTTGAAGATGGAAAAGGCAGGAGGGCTATAGCCGACATTGGCACTTAAAGGGTTAAAGGTTGAAAACACATGCAACGCAGCAAATAGACGACCAATCATTTTTTTTATCTTTCTTTACTTATTAAGGTATGCAAGAAGCACAATACCACTGTCTGAACATGCGTACAACAGAAGAAGTTGGTGCTGGCAATTGTTCTTCGGATGCTGTCAAAATATTACCAAAACTTAGTGCTTGTAACATAAAGAAATGCGTAACAAAGTAAGTCTATCCGAGTAAGACCCTTTGAGCAACGAAAATTTTAAGATAGTGAGTGAGTTATTTACATTTTATTCTAGTAAGAGTCGGTTCGTTTCAATAAAGCAGGTCTGCAGACGGAGAGGCTTTTATATATCGCTATATACAAAAGGCTTAATAAGTCAGTCATGTATAATTTTTTTTAAATGTTTTCTTTCATATCCCATTTCAGATATGAATACGGATACACGCGATGGGGCCGTTGTGATAGATGCGGACGGATAGGCTCCAAAAGCCGGACAGTGTTTTGTTTGAAGAAAAAGCAAGGTGAAAACTCAGTAAAAGTGGACATTTCGTTGTGCAGTAAAGTCGCAAAACCGGCCACCAAAATGAAATGTTTCCGATATTGCCCTAGTAAGTACCAGACAAATTATACAGTTTTGAGAACAAGTCTGCCCGACACTAACACAAAATGAAACTGTAATAAATCTTACTTGAGTGAATTTTTTCAGAGGGTTCTCTGAAAAGACTCATAAGTAAGCCAAGTGTGATCACTCAATATCTGCGCCTGTATACGCCTCAGACTGTTAACCGCAAACGAGAAGGCTCAAACAAGCAATCGAGCATCCAAGATCGGGCTGCTAGCCTGCTAGTCTGCCGCCCTCCTTCAACTTATCACGCTCAGCGTACTAACCTTGCTATCACTGATTCCAAGGGTACCTCACTTAATTGTTTAATTTAAGTAAATCTCCTAAAGACTTATTTTAGCTTTAAATAACTTTATCTTTTCATTCATATAAACTCTTTCTTTTGTTTTGACAGAAATCAAAAAGTGTGTTGAAAGATCAAAGATGTGTCCGAAATTCTTCAAGCAAGGGTATTGTTCCTATCGGACAGTTCAAACGTTGTGTTGTAAAACGTGTATTCCAAAGACCAGCAACGAACTCAACTCATCAAGGAACTGAGTTTTCTACATAATAGAAACTCTGTCAACCTCTGTCAGGTGTCTCTGTGAAATACTAACAATAAAATATATAAGAATCAATGTAAATAGTCAATGTAGCCAAAAGATTCACGTAGAAATGTTGGGTTGCAAAATGTTTGAAGACCACAGAAATGAAATTAGACGAAGATAAGGAAACTATGATTTTTCAATGATTGTAGGACAGGATACTGAAGTTATGAATATTTGGGTTGTCGAAACAGCAACAAGATATTCAAAGTAATTCAACGTATTATTGACAACTTGTAGTTTTTTCGAGAATCTGAATGAAGTGGATTTCCCTTTCAGCGATTACACCCAAAAGGTATACCCCAGGTGTCGAAAGCCCGGGGGTGTTACCCGAGGCGGGGTACTTGGCAAAAAAGGGTACCCTGATGCTGG
This sequence comes from Tiaropsis multicirrata, assembly GCA_032270745.1. Lineage (NCBI taxonomy): Eukaryota > Metazoa > Cnidaria > Hydrozoa > Leptothecata > Tiaropsidae > Tiaropsis > Tiaropsis multicirrata. The sequence goes on from JAUJPO010072077.1 coordinate 9,596, forward strand.
CCAGGACCTATTTTGGGTTTCATGAATTATTGGTAGGGTCGCAAAAATGCGAAAATTGAAATCCCTCTCTTGTAGGGTTCCTTTATTGAACTTTTTGAATCCCATTCAGTTTACCGCCAAAATCTATCCCACGCAGGGTCCATTTTTCAATACTCAGCGATACACCCCTGTCGAGAAGTACTCCATCTGCGCCCTGGGTCGAAAGCTAGTTGTTTCTATCAATGTTGCACAGTAACATTATAGAGTTTAGTTTTTGTATTTTTTTAACCGACAATTTTATATGAACGTAGTGTGGAACTATAGATAAAAAAAATATACAATTTTGCTTTCAAAACCTATTGATTTCATTTATTCGCTTCGTTCCTCGAATACCACATTCTCTAATTCGAACAGCTTGCGTCAATCCTTCAGCAAAAAACACGAACCTCAAATCACACAGTTAAAAAATTGATGATCTTTAGAAATTAAAAACATACATAACAGGCTGTTTCACGCCATCATAGACGATCATCAGATGTAGAATGGAAAAATTCAAGCTTCAATGTGCGTTCCTTTTAGTATTCTTTTGAGCCTAATTGTTGGGGGTGGGGGTGCTGGTCAAATTGCAATTTTTGAAAAATGTCAACCCCCATGTCGCTTTATTAGGACTCCCCAGATTATCCAAAATTTATAACTACCACCACCCCCTCATTTTATTACTATCCCCCCATTTTAACTACTTTGACAAAGTTTGTGGAGAAGTGTTTTTCACATTTCTCCACAAATTTAGATCCGCCTTTGGCTTGGATCAGAAAGTGAATCGAAATAAACCCTCCCCCCCCCCCCCCATTTTATCCAAAATTAGGAAAATACCCCCTCCCCCCCATATCACTTTATTATTACCCCCCCCATTTTAAGTGATTTCATCCAAAGTAACCGTCCCCTTCCTTATTACACCCCTCCCCCTACAATTAGGCACAAAAGATAGCAATAGAAAGTTAAAAATGAAGTGCTCAGAAGTTAAAAGACGTTGGCTAGGTTTAATTGGACTTTTTTAGGACGACAATTTTCCTATTTCGGGTTTTAAGGATTAAGGGACGGTCTTTGTCAATAATAACTCGAGTTATCCATAAACTGTTATTTTATTCGATTTTAAACGATTCCCGAAAAAAAAAACTTTTAAGGGGACTTTCGAAAGAAATGATATCTGAATGGAAATGCTCCCCGAGAGTTCCTTTGAAATTTCAAAGTGGAAAACCTTGTTTTGATGAATTCCCATTCATTTGACGTTTGTTTATATTCCTGACACGCTGGTTAAATAATCACTATACTCTTTTTTTATAAGAACAATTTTATAAGAACATCGAGCCTCAGATGTGATGGTAAATTGTACCAAAAACTATGAAGAACTCACAATTTGAGCATGGCAGTTTTCCTAAATGAAAGCTTAGACCAAGGGAAGCATTTTAGACATATTATATTAAAGTGTGGGGTGGTAACTGTGGATCAAAGTGGTCATCAAAGAGGTCAGCCGAAATTTACTTTTATAATGTTCTTATAAAGAAAGAAGAGAAATCTCCTGTAAGGAAAACCTTGTTTTCAAACTGTTTCAGACTCATTTGACAGGTAGCTTTGTTTTGGACTTACAGAGAGACGAGCACTTAACATGACGTCGGGTCAGTAATCAAAATTGACAAACTTCTATTTTGAATCCACCCATGTAAGATTTTTCTAAGAATATTCTCATTTGTCATCAACGCTTAAAGCGCCCATTGGTTTTCCTGACAAGCAACAACAAAGAACAAAAAACTCAAGAAGGATTTCTACTTACACACCTTGTAACGCAACTATTTTTTTATAAGAAATATAAACATCCAACCAACACAGAAATTACACGGCCCAAAGATTCCTCCTCGTACAATATATTATCATTTGCCATCAACGAGCTCTAAAGTTATAAAGTCAGATCGGTGTCAAAATCGAAACGTCGAACCGTAATATCAAACTGTCAGGTCGTAATGTCGAACCGTCGAATCGTAATGTCGAACCGTCGAATCGTAATGTCGAACC
>JAUJPO010072088.1:0-11643 GCA_032270745.1 Tiaropsis multicirrata
AATTTTCTGGATTTTATGAAAGTTTGATTAACTAAACTAATCGAGCTTTTGTTGTTCTATTAATTTTGATAGTCAAAAAGTTAGATTAAGACATCTTTTTCACCTATCAAAAACAATGTGCAACTTAAAATTGCTGCATTGGATTGGTTCTTGGTTTGGAAAAATGTTCTGAAAGAACACGAAACACGTCAAAAATAATCCGATAATATAATCAATAATTGTTACCATACCCCCAGGTGTCAGGTGATATCTTGAATGTTACTCTGAAGTATATAATCGAATCCATTATAGCAAAATCAACAAAAGAAGAAAGTCATTGGAACAGCCATCTCTTGGTTCTCAAAAAATTCTCCCTTTGCAGATTTCAGCCTTGGCACGTTCTTAAGAGGTTCTAAATTTTCGAACAAAATTCAGCCTAAAATGTTCTTATAAAGAAGGTTCTAATAATAAAAACGTGTAGTCAACTTTAGTACGGGTTCTTCAAACTTCCACGGTCTGTCGAAAAAATGAAAATCCAAGGAAAGATTTCTCTCTTCCCAGCATTCTTGTTGTGCCTATTGGGTTGATAAGTTCAGTCTCCAATTTAAATACGTTTGAATTTGTTGACCCAATACTAGACATAAGTATTGGAAGTTTATATCGTGGCTTGGATAACGAGATTTAGCGTTTGGCTACGTTTCGAGAGATTCTTCTCCCATCATCGGGCAAAGTGGAAGTTGTTTTTCCCACTATATATTGAGCCTTGAGGTTAGTTTTTTTCTCTACAAGTTTGAGCGGAAAACTCTCCTCTTTTTTATTTTTTGGATGTTGATCAAGACGACGGGTCTAAGCAACGAATCCGTTTTGGACTCGTTTTTTTCATTTTTTTTTTTTTAAAGCGATCTGATTGACAGATTTAAAAAACAATGCGAGAAATTTTCTTGAAATTGGAAATTCAAATAGTGCTTGAACCATGCTATTATTTCTTCATCATCAGTATATAAAAATAAAAGATGATTGCATGTGTCTCCAGGCTATATCTACAAGTTGGATCTTAGAGACTGTTTACATGGAAGTCAGAGCAGTCTGAAATGATGAACCGTTCTGAATTTCTACTTTTTAACATAAGATCGGGGGTGGTCGTAGCAATTTTACGGGCCGATCCTTATAAATACTGACACAAGGGTTTCTCGCTCTTTCAAAACTATAGAAGCGCATGCGCAGAACTACTATTTCGATTCAATCTGTGTTTTACATGTTTTTCCTGGACCGCTCCGAAATTTCAGATCGGTTATTAAAGGCGCACTGAAATCTCAGACCAATCTGAAAAAAATCTCAGTACGGGATAACTAAAAGGCATGTAAACGGGCTCTGTAAAAGGCCCGATCCAGTGTATGCTTATCCTGTTACCCTGGAGTATTAATAAGTTTACCATTTTTCACTTTTTAAACAGAAACAATGGGAGAAGCTTGTGGAACCAAATCACATCATGTTTAGAGATGAAGATTGATTCATCTCAGTGGTGGATACAGAAGGCTCTCAAAGGTTTTGACGGAGAGTGTTGCTTTTGCTCATATTCGTTATTTGGAAGTCGTTACTCTCCATCAAAAACTTTGCATACCTTCTGTATTCGCCTCTGGATCTTGATTTACTTGAAAGACAATATTTTTATCAATTGATTGTTGTTTTATGTTTAGTATAATTTTCTTGACTCGCGTTTCAATGCTTCAGTTTTTACATACAGGCAATGTAACCAAAGTTTCTTTCGTGATTTCAACTCCGTTAAAATGTTAGTCTAGTTTGTATTTATGTTGAATAAAGTATTTTTTGGTCTTTTTTACGGTTGTTTTTACTTGTATACATGTGTTGCGATGCGGTGTGATCCCTATCTAAGGATAGTGCTTTTCCTGTGCTAAGGTAAGGTTTCTGTCTGTCTGTCTGTCTGTCTTTTTATCGTTTGACTATTCATTTTTAGGGAAAGTAAAAAGTAAGAAGGAGAAAAATATAAAAATATTATTTTGGAAAAGAGAGAGAAACAAAAATGTCAACAGCTCCAAACAGCGTTGAACGTCAAAAATGTTGGACAGCCAGGGATGCCTACTTTAAATGTTTGGGAGATAGTGGAGAAGAGAAAGAAAAATGCACGGCTGTACTGTCCGGTTTTGAAGAACACTGTCCGAAAAGATGGGTCAAATATTTCATGGGCCAACGACGGAAAGAAAAGATGAGAGAACAACTAGAAAAGCAAGGAGCAGTATATGCTGATGAGAAAAAGAGTTGAATTGTTTTGTTTGTTTGGATGGCGATTTTTTTGAGAGTGTGGAAAAAAATGCAACTTATGAAATGATGGTGTTGTATTGACAAAGAGACGAATCTGACGAGACAAGATCACATCTTCTACTGGGCATCCAACTCTTTATTCAGGTGGCATAAGGAGTCCTATCACTATAGAATAATTATTTTTATACTTTCTTTGAAAAAAATGAATAATTTAAAACTAGATTTTAAAACATACTGTATAATAAGAGACATGAAGATACCTGAAGTCCTTGCCCAAGCACGCATTAGATGTTTTTTTTATTAATTCAAAATAAATGGGCCTTTTAACTTTATTACTTAGGTCTACTTTGGTTGCAGGCTAAAGTTTTGGTCCCCAGATTCCAAATTTGTTTCCCAATTCTCACATCAAATTTCCAAAATTTTGTTCTAAAAAGTTGTAAAAATAATAAAGTTGGTAAAATAAAATTACAATTTTCCCCACCTCAAAAAAAAAACATCAATAAAAGTTTTAAAGCTTTGAAAAATTGGACTTTCTTTGGCCTTCGTCTGCCAAAATCAAAGTTACAAAGTCTTGGTGTTTTTTTGGGAAAAGTAGGACTTTTTTGGATCGTAATAATTATAAATGGCGCTAAAATTATGCGTTCTATTAAAGGTAATTTTTGTGAGTTGTCATGGCTACGTTTTATCTCTTTCACTTTCGATGTTGATCAGTGTTTACATCATACATCATAATTTATGCCATGTTTGTTTACAAATCGGATTTCCCAGGAATCTTGACATTTGGGGTGGGGTCACACTTACTAGGGGCTAAAATGCAAATGAGTCTGGTTAACCTGATCATGGAAAAAGTCCAAGCAAAATTATCAAAATACAAAGATGTGGTCCAAGAAGTGGGACAAATTGGGAAGATGGAAAAACTTGGAAAATTTGGAGGCCAAAACATTATGGTTGGTTTTTGGTAGCAATATTCGATAAACGAAATTCTTGCGTTAAAAATCAAAATTCATTCGATAAATTAAATTTTAATTTGGTAGAATCGAAAATCATTCGTTAATTTCAAATTTTCATTCGGTAAAAAAGGTCTTTGAAATAACATCGATGATAATATCGATGATAATATCTGGTCCTCGATTTAATGTCAAAAAGGTAAATCTGATCTGCAGTTTACAGTGTGATTTGTAATATCTGGTCTTTGATTTGATTATTTAGCTTATGTCCCGATGGATTAAATCCTAGTGAACTTGTCTGTGATTTGACCTAGTCTTCCCTGAAGAATAAGGGTGCTCATGCGATAAAACTTTGAACTGTATCTTAATCAATTAGATTAAGTAAAGAATTAACCGACTAAAGTAGGTCTTATTTATTAGTATCAATTTTATAAAAATAATATGCTGTAAAACCTATAATTCCCAAAAACCTAATTATTTTCGATTTGGGCGATACTGTATTAAAATTTCTGTCTGTTTTTTCTCATTTCAGACGTATAAAAAATTTAATGAATGAAATTGCATTCAAAACTAATAAACAAAACAACATGGTTAAATCATCATAACACTTTAATTGGTTGTCTAAAAACAGCAAAAAGAAGCATGATTGATTGCCACTGTCATATTTCAGCCCAAGAATTTGATGAGGTATGCTTTTATTTCTACTGCTTCTTTCTTTATCCGTTTCGTTTTTGGTCCTGGACCCTTTTAATGCGACCTGTCTGGGTCTTGGACCCCTTGGGTTATCTTCGTTCTAATAATATAAAATCGAAAGAAAGTTTCTTAACCCTTAGAGCCCGAAAGATGCCATTTGGCGTCCTGTAAAGGTAGTTTTACCGCACCACAGTCTCTTGGCTATAGCTCAAAATCACTTCACTTTAAGGCATATAAACCGAACGCTTTTAGAAAGAGTATAAAAATAGCTTTCTAATTTTACCAAAATCTTTGTCTATCTCCCACGCTACAAGCTTTAACGGCTGTTTGAAGTTTGAATTTTATGTAAAAAGGTTGTGAAAGTACTGCGGTGTACACCATTGTCTTAGAAATAAATGAAGCACATAGTGGGCATCTCCCCCCCCCCTTTCAAAACTTTTAAAATAGGGTGGTTGAGAGCTTTTGAAATTTAAGAGGTGGGTTAAGTCAAAAGAGGGGGTGGATATTCTAAGAGGGGGTTAAGCATATTCTTAATCTATTTTTAAAATCTTTCACAAAAAAATCCATTTTTGAATCTTTAATAACTTAATACCCAGAAAACAACTACTTTGATTGTCAAAAACTTTGCAATTTGCACTTTTGATCAATTAGGCGATCGATCTGAAAATCGGGGGGCTTGACCAAAATAGGGGGTGCTGTTTTTGATAGGGGTTGATACCCCTCTACCACTATGAAGCTATTCGATTGGTTAAATATGACGTCGCACGATGAAGTAATCTTTTTTAAGGAATTTCAGCCACAAAAAAAGGCGAACGCTGCGCGCGTTGATTGGAGACCGGTCTATGAGAAGATCATGATCCAAAAAAATTAGAAATTCGCCTGAAGAACCGCAACCGTACACACGTATGAACACCAATGGAGCTGATTTAACTAAAAACACCAGGGTGTGCTAGTGTTATATACCAGCAGATACGGAACGTTATTTGGACGCTGAAAAAAATGTTGGAACAACGTTGTGTGCTTCTTGGGATAGCTTAATAAGGTCTACTAGTTTTCTCGGGCTGTCTTACATGACCACCTATTGTTTGTTTTGTTTTTTTTACACAGGGTGTAAGTGTTGCATTATAATGAATGGCCTACGGGATGGGGGTGTCAGGAGGAGGTCCCTTCACTTTTTTGCAGAGCCTCACCATTTTGTTGATAAGTTGATGATTATTCTAGTAAATTTCTCTTAATTAAATAATATCAAGATGTAGACTGAAATGATAGTTTTCGTCTCTTTAAAATGCCAAAATTTTCAAATTTGAGTCCCGACTTTTAATTCCAAGCCGTGGTCCATGGTCCATGGTCCATGTAATGAATGGTGGGGTACACTGAAATCTTTGATGATTGTTTTTCACAGGATCGTGATCAGCTAATCCAAGATGCTCAAAAGGTGAGTTGGTAATAAAAAAAATTAATAAAGCTTATATATGTTATACGTGAACCGAGGAAGCATTCGAGTGTTCTTAACTGTTCTGAAATGAAACTGAAACTAGACTTTAAATGTTCTTAAAATGTTCTTAAGTTTACTAAAACAGAGCCATTTCAAGCAATTGTCGTAAAAAAACTTCCTCAGGAGGCTTGTTCTTAACATTTTTGTGTATATGGTTCGTTCTTATATTAAAAAGCGTGTATTCAAGTCAGTCAAAACAATTCAGGAGAGTCTTATACTGACATGATTCTCTGGTAAGGTTGAAGTACAGAAGTTAATTCTGAAAGGTAATAAAGTTTGAGAATACAAGATGTGTTTTTATAGCAGCCGAACATACCGTCGTTTTATTAACCCATAACAGTGCCCCTGGTCCTGTACAAATCTTCTGATTTATTGTAGTGAATTTTGTATCCTTATTTTTTATTTAGGCAGGAGTCAAAGGCATTATAGCGGTATGCGAATTTCCCTCAGACGTTCAACCTGTACTGGATCTCGCTAAAAGGTACGTTCTTAACGATTCGATTAAACGGCTTCAGCGAATGAGCCTAAGGAGAATTTTTGCTTCCCTCGAAAGTTTCTTTGAAAATGCCTACTTTGTTGTTCCATGTTGAAATTAAACGATATTTATGCGTTTACACAAGGTCACCAAAAATATTTTAACACCTGCGTATGATGGCTCATAAATTCATATGATAGAAAACCAAAAAATATTGTTTTTATGTGGAAAGTCACATATAATTCATCTGCCAAATTAACACCACGTCCTTCTTTAAGAAGCAAATTTTTTGTCTCGATGCTTCGTTCTCCAAACTCGTTTAAGAGACTTTACTACGGAAAACTTGGATGGGCTCAAATTGGCACCTCCACAACCTCGTCAGAAACGTTTGGGCTGTTCCAAAAAAAATGTTGTGCACGGGAAGTGCGTTGGATACCCCCCCCTCCCTAGGCTAGCATCTAGACGACTAAAATTATAAAGTATCGACTACAAGACTAGGAGAATATAGTTTATACAAACTAGCCCGGCTGATAAATCTTGCCGTGTCCAATAAAAGACTCTACCAGGGGGTAGAGTAAATTTTACATTTTTAACCTCCAGACAGTAATTATACTTCTGGACAAGCGTTGATTTGATTCCTCGGACATTTATTCCCGGACATGAGCCAATTTCATGGTACCCCCGGACACATATCATTCGCCCTCTCTCTGTACAATGATCACATTCTTCTTTTTATTTTAGTTTTTCTTAAAACTGACTTTTCTTTAGCTGATGATTCTGTAAAAGATGAAACTACAGTTGAACCCATGTAATTCGAACTATAATTCGAAAACTCATACAATTCGAACAAAATCTTCGGTCCCGTCCGACTTAATCAAACTTAATCAAACTCCTATAATTCGAAAACTCATGTAATTCGAACGAAATTCTCGGTTCCTTGATAATTCGAATTACATGGGTTCAACTGTTGTAGTATTTTACTCATTCAAGTTTTATTTTTTTCTTGGTTTCCGTGTTATGAACAGCTCTGATCTCAATCATGGAGCACTCTTGTTGAAATTCATCTACTATTTGTAATTTTAAAGGTATAAAGATTTCATCCATCCTTGCATTGGTGTGCATCCTGTTCAGGTATTTTTGTAACTAAAATGAAAAATCACCATGTCTTTTACCGCTTCTGGTTATATTTTTCCATTAAAATTTTACTAGCCCAAAGAAACATATTTAAAAATGATGAAAGAAATTGACCATTTTTGAGTGAAATTAGCCTAGATTTTTTTTATGAAAATCTTTTCAATCGTCAAAATTTGCGAATGTGAAACTAAATTCCTGAAAATCCCATTTACAGTGTGTTTAGTCTCAGGGTTTTTCATTTCGATTCTTCAGTCTTCTTCAAACGAGAATTTTCTTCTTCAACTGTCAAGCTCCGCAACGCTACCACTGTTGTTTTACGCAACGCTGAATTTCGTATTTGTTGCGATTCCCTGCACTTCACCGAACTGATTTTTTATTCTATATATTGGAGAAAAAAATTATAAATGTTTTTTCTTTTTTTCTTTATTACAGTGAGGTAACAAGAGCGCCACTTCGAAGGTATGCATAATATAGCATGTCCCAAACAAAATATAATTCATCTTCCAATTTGAACCACGTCGTTCTTTAGTACAAAAGTCTCTTAAAATCTGACTTAATTGGTATTGGTGAGGTATTGGAATTTTATTTATTTTTCAACTAATGGCTAGTTAGTTGGGATAGACTATTTTGTTTTGTTACAATGATCTAGAACCTACTTTCAACTTTTAGATCATCTAATCCTGCATGTTTGGAAGTAATATTTTTCTGCCCTCAAACTACGCGGGAAAGCGTGTTGCTCCCGCAGGCCTAGAATCTCAAGAGTGTCACCACACACCACAATGGTGTGTGGCATGTCTACCCACACTCTTGTATCAGAGTTATGGTACCTTATTCCCCTCACATGCTATGGGTTGATTAAACCGTAAAACCACAGTGGAAATCGTACTCGGGCCTCTTGGACGAAAAAAATTCTAGAAAACAGCGTTATATAACTTCACCTTTAGGGGGCAGACACAGCATGGCATTGGGGGGCAACCAATTCTCAGGGTGGGAGCTGTGAACCCCGGGTACATTGTCTATACTATTCAATCGAATTGGAATCTTTGACAAAAAAAATCCTAGTTTGGAGATTGTTATATAGTGTATAGTAGTTGTTCTTGAAATAATTTGTAGGTTGGTCTGGATTTTACACCGCGTTACATAACGTGTAAAGAAGACAAAGAAGAACAGAGAAATATTTTCCGAAACCAGGTACACAACTATAGTTTCAAATCATAAAAATAAAATTAAGAATAGCTTCATGTTTATATTATTCGATGAGTTCATATGTACTTGTTATCGCACGATACCGAGTACAATATGGGATATATTTTTCGAGGTTAGATTTTTCGTCATATTTAGAAAAAAATAATAGAAAAATCTAAACGAGAAAAATATATCCACATATTGTACGAGTAAAGTGCGATAACTATTAGTTTATTATAAACTTAAAAAATAAATCTTTTCCTTCTCTCTTTTTGTACCTAATACTTGTGTTTTTTTCTCTCTGTTTTTTCTCTTTTTATTTTGAGTGAAATTGACATCTAAACATTCGAAAAGAAAATCGAATGGTCGTTAAACATTTTTGTGATGTGAGTCGAGAGAGGAGAGAAAAAAATATAAACAAATGAAACCAAATGAGAAGAACTGTGAGCATAAACTTGATCTCTCGCTTACCAGATCTCCTTGTTGAACGCGCTCTCGAAATATCGGATTTATGGCTTCTCTCTTAGCCAATCAGATTGCTTATATTTTTCAAGTTGACAATAAAGTTCTTTATAGTTCAAATCAATTTATATAATAAAATTACTCCTTGAAAATAGAGAAGCACTGATACAGTATCGTCTTTAAAGCGGACAATATTGGTGCGAAAAAAGTTTCCGTCTTATAGAGGTGTCCAGTTTAGACCATGTCCGAAAGATTTGTTATTCGTTTGGCTTCTATATTGATTGTCAAGAGATCTCGCTAGTTAAACGTCTAGCAGTTTAGGGGGACTCACAACGACGAAGACTTTGAATAATTAATTCGATGAGCTCTTTGTACGAATCGATTATCACTACTCATAGAATTTGGGATATGAAACATTTTTCATGTTGAGAAAATAATCGAAAATGCAAAATGTTGGACTGGGTTTATTGGGAGATTGAAGTTTTCATTGGTTTTCTTCTTCTACTTTCTTTTAGATTGGTTTAGCAAAGCAATACAACATCCCCGTGTACGTCTTTAAGCAATTTCTATGTTTAGGGTCCGAGTCCTCACGGATCCATATTCCGGGTGCCGAATAAACGGAGAGGGGGGGATCAAAATAAATGGGGGTTTGGAAAAATTTTACTAAGGCGAGACCAATTTAATTAGTTGTTTTACGGGCCCGACCGACCCATACTTTAAGAAAAGTGAAATAAAAATAAAATGGAAAGTGAAAGTAACTAAAAATTTTGATTTCATGTTTTTTTTTATTATGGTTTTTTTATTACTTGAAAAGAAATAAGAAAATATCATTTGAAGAATCAATTTAGCAAAGTGCGACCTATCTGCTCATTTTGAAAATTGCTTGGAAAAAGTCAAGCTATGGTTGATTTTTACCATATGGTCATAAGTAAAAATTCTCGATATTAAGAAAATCTTAGATAAAAAAGTGATCCCATTTTCAAACACTACTCATCGAGAGCTATCAAATAGACATACTATTTTTAAGCTAACTTAAACTTTAATTTTTCGGACCAAATTTGATGACGTCATTTATGGTCACGTGATAAAAAAATATTTTTGGAGGAATCTCAACTGTTGAAAACACTGAAATAGGACAAAAATAGGCAAAAAACAGGCTTTTCACAGCAAAATAAGGGACTTTGGTTTGGTACTCAAGAAACTTTTGTAAAAAAATAATAAACGGGGGGGTCCTAATAAGGCCCGGGGCGTGGAAAGAATTAATAAACGTCTAGATAAGTTGCCTGAAATGGCAGGCATTTGTTAGGCATTGAATACACACTTTTAATGAGTTTTAGAAGTCATTAACAAATCTGAAAAGATGAAAGACTAGTAAATGCCTTTGAGAATATTGAAATTAGGTTCAGAGTTGTACTCAGAGCCATAAGTAAGATGTAAATAAACGAAATCATCTATTACAGCTACAGGGGGTAAAGAATATGTGTCTGAGGGAAACGTGAAATTTGTTCATGTCCGGGATCAAATTTTGATGTCCGACTGGTCAAATCTGACGTTTATTAACTACTGTCCTGGTGGTTGAAAATATAAAATATCTGGGACTAAATTATTAGAAAAAGCTTAAATCACCTTCTGATCATCTGCCCCCTGCGCAATTTCTTCCTGTAACAGTCCATTGCGATTTTCTTTCTTTTCAGGAATGTCCATTCTCGTTCTGCTGGCAGACCTGTTATTGATATTTTGATTGAAAAAGGTACTGATGATGACTCGTGATGTATCCCTCCTGGATACCCGTGCCGAAAATTTTGAACTGCCCTGGATATCCTTGGTCCTCAAATTCTTACCCCCTGGATATCCTTGGTCTTCAGGTTCTTTACCCCCTGGATATCCTAGGGTATTGAAAATTTCGGACCCTCCCCCTGGATATAATTGGTCCTCAAATTCTTACCCCCTGGATCTTGGTCTTCAGGTTCTTACCACCTGGATGTCCTAGGGTATTGAAAATTTCGGACCCCCCTGGATATCCTATATCCTCAACAGGGGGGATACGGACTTTTTCTGGAAAAGCCCAATATGAGTCTGAAGAAATTTAGTACAATATACATGTTTTTCTTATACCCAGATTGAACCCTTTAGATGTATTGTTTCAGAACGACGATAGGGAATGATAAACATATCGGCAATCCCGGCCCTCAAACTTTCATTAAAAAGACTAGCACAGTATCCTTGGAAACAGTTTGAAGAAATTTTCCTCTTAGAGAATTTGCAACCTCAATCCCAGGGTGAACCGTCGGCGGCCGCGCGGGAAAAATGAGAAACATAGGAGGGTCATCTATAATATCAGAAAAACGTATAGCCCTGGGCACGAGGTTGGACAACCCTTTAGGAAATAGATCTACTGTTTTAGAACGACGATAGATGATATAAAGACATTCTCATTATAAAGACTACTTCAATATTTTTGGACACTTGGGAGAATTTCTTTTTTTCTTCTTTTTTCTAGAAGCTAAAAAGGTAGTGCTTCATGCATTTGACGGGAATGTTAAAGTCGCAATGCGTGGTGTTGAAGCGGGATATTATTTCTCCATACCTCCGTCTATCATCAGATCGGAACAGGTATAATATAGTCTGGTTTCACAGACCTTTTTCTTTTATGTATAAAGAAACTTTCTTTCGTGTGTAGGGGATGAGAAGAAGCAATTTCTGTTGGACGTAAAGTATTTTTCGATTCAACGAGTTGGGTAGTTGCGAGTTGCGAGTTGGGTAGTTGCTATAATGCTATAAATTTACCCTGACGGAAATTTTTTATTTTCGAAATCACATATCTCAAAAGTGAGTCTGCTAAATCACGTGCCTCACGTGCCCTAGTGCCTTCACTTTTTTCACGTGCCTCGAGTGCCCTAGTGCCTCAAGTGCCCTAGTGCCCTAGTGCCTCAAGTGCCTCACGTGCCCTAGTGCCCTAGTGCCTCAAGTGCCTCACGTGCCCTAGTGCCCTA
>JAUJPO010072099.1:0-11643 GCA_032270745.1 Tiaropsis multicirrata
TTTTGAAAATTAATGAAAAAAATCACCGGACACGGGAAAAACTACACCGGAATGTCCGGTGAATCGGCAGGGTCGTCTAAATAAATACATAAAATACCTACAGATGATATGATCAGATAAGCAAACTTTTGTCTCTCGCTTACTGATGTTATTCCAAAAATATGGGAGAGTCTTTGTGTTGGTTTTTCCTTTGCCATTCAAACCAGAGAATGTGGAAGTTCTGGAGCACGTGCAACCCCTTTTATATTGATTATAATTCATACCTTCAGGAACAAGCCAAAAATCATATCACCATTTTATCCTGAATCTACAAACTAAATACCAATAAGGCTAAGGGTAAAAATAGCTAAATTCAATAGTTTCTTGATGAACCTGTACTGTATGATGATCATGATGAGAAGGACGAACGTGCAAAGTTCCATGATTTCGCAATCTTCCATGTTGTCTCACTATTATTGAAGCGCCTTTTAAATAAATAAAATTTATGACGTCATTTTCAAGGCGATATAGAAATTATGCTGACAATGGCACTTCATATGAAAACACGCGAGGAGCGCGAGCAGCATCGGATCAGCCACACTCTGACTCGGACACTTTGGTAGGCTAGCAAAACTCAGTTTTGAACATGGAACATCAATGGTCTGCGAATCAGAAATTTTCGTCAAAATAGTTGCACTCTCATCAAAATAATTGTGATGCATTTGCTCCGGCCTTAACCTATATAACGTACAAATTAACATTTAATGCATAACAAATTACGAAAATTCACTATGGTCATGTCAGAGCCCTTAACTTTAACCCTTTAAGTGCCAATGTCGACTACAGTCGACATGGGCTATACAGGAGGGCGAAGCCCTCCTGCCTTTTCTATTTTCAACTTGAAATCTTGGTTTTTGGCCTGAGTTGACGGAAGTTAAATGCACATTCAGTTGCAACACAAAATATTTTGAAATTTGGTCTTTTGGAAGGGATTTTGACCTTGAAAGTAAAAGAAAGTAAATGCCATTTTTTGGTCATATTTTGACATTGAGTGAACGAAAATACAACAAAATTGGTTCAGTTACACTAGATTCTGTACTCTAGCTAAAGGAATTGTAAAAGATTGATTTGAAGCCGCACCACTGGGCAGTTCGCCGTCAAGACTTTGTTAAAAAGGAACGCCCTCCGCCACGCCACCCTGCCTAAAACGGGCGGCCCCGAAGGGGCCCTTAAAGAAAGACGAGACTCTCAGCTATCCAACGAGCTATAAACCAACCTGTTTTTCCTTTTCTCATTTTAACAAAAAAGTACCCAAAAAAAGGGTTCGGCACGGAAAGGGTTAAAAGTAATGTTTTTACATCGAAATTATTCAATCTTCAAGTTATTTTGCGAAGTTTTCAGCTCCGCGTGGCATTGTTCAGTTTAATTAGAGTAAGGGGTTTCCAGACAGTTACTTCAGTACACATATTTATACAGAACGACCAAACGATCAAAACGATTTATTAGAACAAAACATTTCATGCCAAAAATGGGTTGAAACTATGTTGAAACAAAAATGGTTTTCCCTTGAGTTGTAACACGTGTAGCTACATAGGTGCACGTCAAGACATTTGCAGGTAAAAAATAGATGAAAAAGAAAAAAATACGATTTCTTTTATGTGTCGATATCATTTCATTTGGTAATATATTTTTCCTGATTGGTTTTAACTTAAAAAATCTATTCAATCACATAGAAAAAAGAAAAAGAACTGAATAAAACTAAAATTATACTGAAGTTGTCCCAAATCCTAAGTCCTCTAAAAATAAGAAAATAATTCCATACAAAATGAGACAGTACAGTAAATCAAGATATTCAGCACAAGATGTAATTGCAAAAGAATTAGAGAATAGAAACAGGTAGTGAAAAATAAAATTCAGTCTGAAAGAGAAACACTTCTCTTTTCAAATTACGTTATAAGCTCTTTAATTCCGTTTAAAGACTTGAAAATGCAGATGCAGAAAGAATGATACCTTAAAGGCGCAGTAGTGAAAAGACTATACACAAGAAATACTTTAATAATAATAAATTAATAAAAGAAAAAAAAGTAATTGAAACAAGAATCAAAAATTCATTAGCATTTTTATAGCTATACCTTCTAAGATTTTAGGATTATGTACAGGTTAAAAACTTACAATACCTATTACCATAGTAACAAATTATGATTCTTATTTCTCTGTATCAAATATTCACAATTTATCGCCTTAAAATGACATTGAATCTATTCCATATAAAGGAACCAAAAAATATATAATATACACTTCGGCCTTAACAGCCAAAGCATACTCTATAATAATGGGCAAAATGTTGTAACAAGAGGTGGTATAATAATTTAAGTTTTTTACAGTTACTACCCCTTCTATGACAACATTTAGCCTGCGTAAGCAAGGTTCCCATCTGAGTTGTTTAAATAAAAGATAATATTAACACAGAAACAACTTGTCCCAACCATTTTCTCAAAAAGGAAAATAAATTCATAAAATCTTATAAACTCTGAAAAGACTGCTCTGATTGCTTACAAAAAAACAAGATAAGTTAAGTTCTTATTTTACAAAAATGTACAGTGCGATAAAGGTCCATCCAGCCTGGAAGACTTTCAGAACATATCTGTTTAATTCCTACTTTTATTAAAACGTTTAAGATACAAAAAATGAATTTCTACAGAACTTTTCCTCGACTTTTCCATTATCCTGAAGTTATATAGAACAGCAAAAACCACATGCAGAGGCTATAACAAAAACCTCAAGTAGCAACAGCTGTTTTCCAACTGCTTTCATTAAAAATTCAAGAAAACTCAATCATAGAACATTAAAAACCATTTTAAGTGCCTGTAAAAATACATAAAACTTTTGAAAAACGTCTTTAAATCGATGATGAATTTAAGGGGTTTAATCCATTTTTAGCTCTGTAGAAATTCAAGATGAATGGTATTTAACTTAAAAGTTCGAGGAAATTAATAAATAATGTAATCAACTATGCAAATAAAACTAAAAAATCCTGCAACAGTAATCAACATGTAGATATTCAAAAAAATTACCAAACAAAAGGGTAAACTATTCTATTTACCATTCAAATATGTACAAATTTTCTTTTCGTTCAGTATGATACAAAGTTCTCCCAGTCACATCAGGACAACCAGCCATAATGCACTCCAAACTTTTTATCATATCATCAACACTTTTTATATAAATAGATTTTGAAACCGTAAAATTCTCTCTACCTATACACTTTTTTAAACAATTGTATCAAAAATATAATTAATTCACTATAATACACTATTTAGACTACCAATACTTGATGAAGTTGAGAGACTATCATCAATGCTATCATATCCAGTATCGTCATCCCCTTCCACATCTATTTCTTCTTCTAACATAGAAGAACCAGTTGATGAAATAGAAGATTCAGATTTATAAACTATAGTATTAGGGTCAGTATTGTTTAACATGCCAGCTAACCTCTTACGTAAACTTTGTTGTTCGAGGGATAACTGTCTTTTCATGCTTTGAGCATCACGATCATGATTTTCCAAAACCTACAAAGAATATTAGAAAGAATTAAATAAATAAATAAATACAGTTGAATAATCTTTTTATTTTGGGTTGAGTGGAATATCAGAAACATAAATTAGATGATTAGAAAAAATTATCCATCATGGAATCTAACTACCCACGTGTCAAAACAACACATAACAATAAAACTTTGAGAAGGGGTTTCCTCTGAAACGCTTCGAAAGAATAAAAATATATTCAAACAAAAGAAATTTGTTCAAGGGAATCTGTAAAAATGATTGGCTCAAAACATAAACAACTTTTCCCACTCAACTACTGATGTCGAAAAATGTTATAGTGGAAACATGTGTCAAAAAAATACGTTCTAAACACCTGGCAAAACCTTTAAATTTTTGCAAAAAATTATATCCCATGAATTAAGAATAAGGCGAACGAAATAACAACATTTAATTTAAAAACAGACCATGTTTACCTTTATATATTGCTTGGCACTTTGAAGAAGACTGAGTGTTGTGACTTTTGAACTATCCGCTGAAGTAGGCACAAGATCTCTTAGTGACACCAAACAATCTCGAAGATGTGCACGTCTGGAAGATAAATATAATTAATATAGATTTATAGCCAGAGAACATTTAATAATATAAAAGTACAAAAAATAGCAAGACGCTTCTTTCCCTTTTCAAACAACAAAACTCTGTTTGAGAATACTAAATTGGGTGCAGACAAAAATGAACATACCTATTTTTCTCGAGTTGATTGTGAGTTGCTCTATAAGAAGAAATAAAAATTTTCGTCTTACTTTCGTCCTAGTTTAAAGTCTCAATTTTCTACGCCCTTTAAATTTAGGGTCCCAAACAAATAATTTCAAAAACATAAACATACCTGTATGATTGGGATCTTTTAGCATATTTTCTGTTATTGTCCTTTTTTAAACCGAGTGGATAAAGCTTCAACCGATCTACAAAATATAAAAACAAAACATTAAGCTCCAAGTTTCATCTCTCAAAAATTGAAATATTTCAACCATAATTTTGAACTTATATTTCAACTAACCTTTACTCTCTCTTTGTTCAACAATTTTGGCAGCTTCTAATAAACAATCCAGACTCATTTTTATATATAAATATATAAAAATGTTCTTTATAATAAATTTCGATAAAAATTCTTTCCTCTCTCGTGTCTCACGTTATCTCAATCGTTCTCTGAATTTTTTTTTTCGTTATTGCTGTAGTAAAAACTCCAAAACAAAAGTCACGTGAACCTGTCGTCATCAAAAATAACGGCTTCTGATTGGTCAAAAAAACAGTGGGCGAAATAAGAGCCAATCAAAACATTATTTCTCTGAAAAAAAAATTCTGCTCACATGCGCCAGTTTTAACACGTGGGCACCGGCGATTTTGAACGGCGAGGACGCGGGAAAGAAGAACGCTACCGCCCGAGCGAAAATTCCTTCTTGGGGAAAATAAAATCGTAATCAAATAATAAAACGCAACTTTGAAAATTCAGGGATTTTAGAACTTTATTGGCTTTAGACAACAAAAAATGGCTTTCTTTTAGTTATTTCCAGAAGAGAAGTTAGTTATGCCTCCAAAAAGAAATTATATTTATTATGTCTGTCTAGCTTACGCACGTAGAAGTAAAAAGATAGTCCTTTTGGAATATTTTTGGGGCTTATAGATTTATCGAAGAAAACGTTATAGTCAGGGAAAAAGGCATTAAGATATAAAATGGACATATATCATATATACACGAATATGATTTCGATATTCACAAGCATAATGATTTATTCAAAGCATCTATTCAACAGAAAGGTTCAACTCTGGTTTCATGAATTAAACAACATATTTCACGTGGTGTATGCTTATTCATGCGCATTGTTTTAAAAATGTTGGGCATATAAACCAAAGGGTTATAATCGTTTTTGTTTTGTTTTTGTGTTATAATGATATAGCGCAACCACTGCACTTCCTAAAGCAAAAGCAAGTCCCGCATTTTTTCCTGCCTATGATCGATACCAGACTGACGTCATTCATTGGGGTTTACCGCAAAAGCATAAACGGAATTCCGATTTTAATTTTGTTTCTATAAATTTTCATTATTGTAGAAAAAAATATACTGCCTCACATGGCCGACTCAAAAATAATTATTTTGACTTTATATGAATTAGTAATAAGGTATTGACCCTGGGTTAGAATATTTGAAAACATTACGAAATGATGAATACAGTAGTCGGTCTTTTTTCAGTGAATACATAACGATAATACGATACACTTAAATTGATCATTTAATATTTTTGTCCTGTCTTGTCTAACAGAATCAATTGATTGTTGCTAAGAAACAAGGAATTGATAAACGGCAAACGAAAGCATATCAAGGCAAGTCAGTTTCGACGTTTTTCATGGAAGTATGATGACGTTTGCATCTTTTTTTGTAAGCAACAAAATAAATGTTAAGGAAATTGACACATAAAAATACAACTAAAATTTGTTTAGTAAAAGCTTTCATTCACATCTCTTTTTGGAATACTTCGATACTTTCAAAAAATACATACCCCATTATAATAATATCTCTACAATACAATCAATAATCCTAAGAGAAAACATAATATGGAATTCTTATAATTATGATCAAACACACAAAATGACATCATCGGTAGCAGCAAATGTTATGTTGTGTCTCTACCATGAGCATGCATTCCAAACCAGTGGGATGATGGTTCAGTACGTGACACGTGAAAGATCTACTGTATAATCAACATGGGAATTTTTTTAAGTAACAGACTGAGTAACTATGGTAGATAATGTTTTTATATAATTTATTATACCTTGGTCGCTCTATATCTTATACTCGTTTATTCTCATAACAGGTTCTGTGAAATCAGGCTGTTTATAATATTTTACAAGAAAACCCCATAAGTCAGATATAAGAAAAAATACGCCCTCTTGTGTAACCCAAAAGGTCACTGTATAAAAACGCATTTATACAAATAAGGCAGCTTTATGGTCGGTTTAAGAATTAAAGAGTTTTTGATAAAATCTCGCTTTGTTTTTTCCTTATGCGGTTTGAGTAAAAAGGGGAACTCAAAAATCAATATATAATTGTCACTCAAAGTACCTCACTGACACAGTAGATTTTGCACACCGCTTATCGCCCTGACAGACTGGCATCCAAACTAACGTTTTTTCTCTAAATTCTCACACTACAGGTACAAGATAGGTTGATAAATCAAAATCTATGTAAAGTCGCGAAAAAAATCGTATTTGAAAGAGCTAAACAGACTTAAAAGTCACTATGGTAATAGGTCTTTTATTAACCGCCATTTTATATATCTAACGACATCACGAGTTTATATAACATCACAATTCCCTTAAAAGGAATTGAAGTTTTGCAATCGCTCGAAGACGATAAGAAAAAGTGAAAAAAAATCTGAAAGGAGTTTTTCTCAAGAGAATAATTTACGAACGAATCAAAAAAATCAAAAGCAAATATATAATTTACGTCTTTTAACACACGACACAAAAAATATTTCGAAATATCTACCGCCTGTGAGTTCATGGATACTATGGCTATCAAAATTTCTTTGAAGAGTGTAAATGGAGGAAAAATGTACTAGGTTTTATTTTCTAATACTAGGACTTTTAACTCCTTTTAAAGTCCTTTAGTTTTACGCACGCAGAGTGTTTAGCTTGCATATTTAGATTTTATCATTTTCTACGTGAGCAGGCTAGAGCGCGTTTATGCTAATTTCGTGATGATTATGGGAAGTGCAAATACTAAAACCTATAATAAGAAAACAATAGGGCAAACAAAATTTAATTTAACAAAATTATAATAAAAATGAATTGAAACATAAAAACAACAACGAAACGGAATGAAAGTACAAGCTTTTAAACAAAAGAAGAAAAACTTAAATAATAAAAAGATCAAATAAAAACAACAGATGTTAACATAACATCATAGAAATCCTCATTTATTGATTCTCCTTTATTCCCATTTACATCCCGGGTAGTATTCTAAAGAAAGAGAGAGCGCCCCTATTCAATTTAAAGATGTCACATGAATTAACGCCTTTTTGTGTGTGTCGGTAAACCCCTTTCAAAACCCGACCCACACAAAAGAAACGCATGTGTACAGTAAAAGATCGCTGAGATTCTTACTAAACCTGAAAGGTTTATTCAACCAAATAATAAAAAGGAGTATAGAGCCGCCATTTGTTCTGAGGATTGTTATACAACGACTGTCTCATTCAACTTAATAATCTATTTGAGCCACGTGGGTACAAAAATCACATGGCCGTCACACATTTGAAGTTCAAGCAAGTAAGGAAAAAGAGAGATAAAAATCTGTTACTTTAATCAATTTTTAATCATGATGAAATGTTGGTAATGGCAAAAAAGTCATTGATATGCTGTAAATGAAAAATAAATATACATCATTCTTACTACTATTGCCATGTTGATGAGTAACATGTAAACAATAAAGTTTTTGCCAATTTACGTCTGAAAGATAGATCTCAGTAGATTCTTTTTGGCAGGGTAAATGGTTACAAATATTTTAATGAGATCACAACATTTTTATTTATGCAAAGCTAAAATGCAAAATACTGCATGATGATGGTTCTTTAAATTACGTGTCAGGACGCATGGTACTCTGTGTGGAACATCACTATTGTCCTACGTGATAGTGTGATGTTGTTTAATTTGAGAGAATTCTCTATGTGCAAGAAAGAAGCTTTGGCAGCTTCCTTTTGCATCAATATAAACAAGAAAACTATAAAACATTTTTTCTGCGAGTATCAAGTTAATTAAAAAGGTCTGTTTTAAAGAGTAAACATTGAAATAAATGTACCTTTTTAAATGAGCCGTGATCTCGTTGAATAATTTATTACGTCCCGATCAAATGTAATGTCGTCAAAACAATTAATGGGCGCTATTTATTAGTGCATTTTGTCGGAAAGATCAAATCCTTTTAAGAGAGAAAGTAATCATGAAAAGGCCATATGTTAAATATTGATTGCACATAAATAATTCATCAAACTTAATTATTCAACAGACTACAGTACGAGTCATGAGATCTGGCGGAATTCTGAAACGAACCCTATCGTTTGAGAAAACACAAAGAGTTGGTATTGACAATTGAAAACATGCCCTAACAGACCAAACAATTCAAGCTGAAAGGTTTTTCTCAGAAGTGATGGCAAAAACGTCAAAGTCCGTCAGGGAACATCCCTTTGAGACAGCGGTTGATACGAAATTGATGACCTTTAAAATTACCAAAATGTTGATTAGGTCTGCAGGTAAGAAATAATGACGTATTGGCATGTACTTGGAAATTTCTAGTAATGAGAAAATACAGTAGTTAAGATCAGTCATCGTCAAAATTAACTTTTGATGTACTGTTTTGATTATGAAATTGATAGGCGTTTTTGGGTGCATTGATTGAGGTTAGTTGGGATTTTTTATAAGAGAGAGAAACCATCTTATAATACACTGTGAATGAACAGTTATAAAAAACACTGAAATCTCATTAAAATTGATTCCTTAATATCAAAACATAAAAAGTGTTCCAAAGAGGGTTTAAAATCAAGGGGGTGATCTTAAAATGACTCTAAATGTCCTAAATGGCCTAATTTAAAACTTTCTTGAAGCAATTTTGAGGTTTCTGTATTCTTGTGATAAAAGGAAAGGAAAGTAGTAACGACACATGGTAACAAGAGAAATACGGACATATTAATAGTTTCCCCTTTATATGAGTCAATACGGAACTAATTGTTTTCAACGTCAGACGAGAGGCAGGAAATTCTAAGTGATCAAAAACCACGTATAAATCAACTTTCATATGAGTTGGGTAAGGCTACAGATAAAGTACAAGGCAATGCAATATTCCACTCCAAGCTGAAATACAACGTAGGGAGCAAAGCGAATAGGATTGAGATGGTGTTATGTTAGTCGTGTCAAAGATGTGCTCAACCCAATTGTTACTGATATACGTAAACAAATATGCATTGCAGGCATTGCAGGCTTGCAGGCGACAAGAGAAGAACAAGAAAGCAGAGAAACTGACAAAAAATGGGCGCCTTTTTTTGCATCAAGGAAGAGACCTCAGAGATCAATATCTTTTGTACTTTCTCAGTAAAATATTGCAGCTACTCATTAAAATGGGTGGACATTTGCTCGCTTGGAACGATTAAAAATTTCCAAAACTGTTAATTATAGCTCATTTCGTGTCTTTTCAATCACTCAATAAGTTTTGATCAATTGATAAAAAAAGAAAACGATTAAATTTTTTTTGTTGACATGTGATTCTAGTAAAACTACTTTGTTGACAGTCAGTGGAAAACCCTTTTTTAAATTATCGTACAAAAAAGTTTTTTTTTGATGAATGAGAAAAAAGAATTTGGCAGGATAGAAGAGCTATTAGCTTTATTACAGAAAAGGAACCGCTAAACGAAACACTAAAGAAATGGACAAAAAGATCTAAATAACGAGCACAAAGAATCAAAAGAGAGAGAAACAGTGTTTTTATGATGTACTTTTACAGTGAAGTACAAAACGATGCATCTGATGTTGGGTTAAAATACATACAATGGAAAGTTATTCCTTTGATTCAGAGAACAGAGAGGAGAATGAATAGAGAAAACGATTCTCTTTTGTTGAAATCCTCTTTAGCCTCCTGTGTAGTGGAACAATCCATATATTGTACGAACATCTCCAACTTAGAAACGGCCAGGGATTATACACAGTCAGGGAGAGGAAAAGCAGATATAAGAAAATAGGAGCATATACTGTATAGTATGTGAGTTTTATTTTGCATAAAAAAGCTCTTTTAACAGCACTGCACGACTACTGATTTATATAATATTTTGTTTCGTGGAAAAGAAAAAATAGAGAATAAAGATAAATGCGAAGAAAAAATTTCTTGGTCATTGATGATGATGATGAAAAAGAAAGGGGAAATTACATACGAAGGATATAGAATTGCGAACCTCCACGTGGCCGAATACACCACGTGGTGAGATACATTCCCCTTAAACACCAGAACCAGAAGCAGAGAAATAATATTTAGAAAGTCACTACACAGAAACTACAAAACAACAGAAAAAGAAAAAAAAGAAACGATTGCTTTTCCAATATATATTTTTCTTGCCAACAATAATTTATGAGATATCGACTAACCGTCAAACGGTCAATAAAGGGAGGGGAATGATAACAAGGAGAGGATGGAAAAGCAAGGTTTACTCATTAAACATTTTCACTGACAAGAAAAGACCGACAGCTCTCTGTATAAACATACGAACAGGCACAAATTAGGAAAGGCTACCTATTTCTGAATTCGTGAAATTACAAACCTCTCAAGAAAGAAAGATGACGTTATTTTTGTAAACATTTTTATCAAGAGAGCAAAACGAAGTAAGTGAAATCATCCTTAAGAGTCTCTCGAATTCGAGTTAAGAGTTGGGTTGGGAAGCATATAGAAGGGTTTCCCATGAATTTAAAATAGAATTTGTCCATCAGACAGGAACTGGCAAGTGAACAATATAATAGTACAGGAATATAACAACAATATTATGCCACCAAATATCAAGTATTGACATATAAGGAAAAGAAACAACACCAGAGAATTCTATCAACACAAATTTTAAGGGAGGGTGCATTAAGTTTTTTTTATGATTGACATGTTGTTGTGTCAAGTGATCAAAATATTATAGGAATAAACAATGTGCTAGAACACCTTTGAACATCCTAAGAATGCTTTACAACTGTTTTAAAAGTCATCATTCCTTCGTGAAATAAATCAATTGAGATATCAGAAATTGAAAGTGAATTGAAGACTATAATGAAGCATATGGCCTGCTGAAAGAAAACGTCAGATTGGAATATTCCATTTCTTATGGAAAGCAGAGCAATAGTATGTGGGAATTAGCTCAAAAAAAGCCCTAACCTTGAAAAAAATAGTATGTGGCTGAAATTTGGCACAGAAGTCCCTTAGGGTCTCAAGAGTCACCAAAAAAAAAGCGCACTCGATTGGAAAATCTTTAGACCCTTTTTGGGGCAATTTCCCGTGACGTCATTTTTCAGTATAAAACTCCTGGAACACGATTTTCAAAAAGTTTTC
>JAUJPO010072110.1:0-11641 GCA_032270745.1 Tiaropsis multicirrata
AAAGCAGAAGAAAGCAAGACAAGAAAAAGATGCAACAAGGACAGCCAGTAACAGAAAAGAAGAAACAGAAAAACAGAAGAAAAGAAGACAAGAAAAAAATGCAACAAGGACAGCCAGTAACATAAAAGAAGAAACAGAAAAGCAGAAGAAAGCAAGACAAGAAAAAGATGCAACAAGGACAGCCAGTAACAGAAAAGAAGAAACAGAAAAACAGACGAAAGCAAGACAAGATAAAGATGTAGCTAAAAAACAACAAAAAAGAGCTACAGAAAGAGATATAGACGCACCAGAAGAAACCTTCCCTCCTGAAATCACAGAAGAATATACAAAGACTTGCCTGTCAAAATTCATCCAAGCTACTTCCAATGAATCCTTGAATGCTGTTGAATGTGCTGTGTGTGCTGAACTAGTTAAGGATGTTGAAAACTTTGACATAGCTAGTTTACCTGGCAGGGAATTAATTTCTCAAGAAGAATCAGATGGGTACATTTTACCTGAATACCAACATGATGATTTGATACTTTCCAGTGGCGGAATAACTGATGACCAAATCGTCATTTGCTGCAAAACTTGCTTGCGCCACTTAAGAAATGAAAAATTACCACCTTTGAGTGTTGCTAACAACTTTCAAATTGGATGCACACCCTTAGCTTTGTCAGGTTTGACATTGCCAGAAAAGCTTTTGATATCGGTTTATCGACCAAAGATGTATATAACCACTTTGCGCTCATTTGCTGGACCAGGGACCGCTCAAAGTGCACTAAGAGGAAATACAATCACCTTCCCTCAAAACATTGCCAAGATTGCTGGAAGTTTACCTGCAAACATGGGTATTTTAGTGGATCATTTAAAAGTAGTTTTTATTGGTAGCGGCAAACCTTCAAGAGAGAAGCTTAAAAAGATATTTACCGTCAGAAGAGAAAAGGTTTATGGTGCGTTGTATTTTCTAATTGCAAATCATCCTCTTTACGCCAGTGTTACACTGTCTCATGAAGAACTACCTGAAGATGATATTCCAGATGAGTTGTTTCATACCTTAGTTTCCCAAGAAGATCCTGGTGACGAAGATGGAAAAGAGCACGCCAATTACACTCCCCAGACAACAATTAATGCTACAGATGAAGAAACGATTGTTATGGAGTCTTCTGGTATTGTAGATATGGATGGATCCTCAGTTCATTCTCATGATCAGATCAGTTCTGCATTGCACTCATTACAAGGAACCGTTTTTGTTCCTCATGGATCTATACCCACAACCGATTACAATAATCCGGCACTTTGGATTGGTGCGTACCCATGGCTTTTCCCATATGGAAAAGGGGGACCAGAAGTTCAAAGGAAATCACCAGTCAGCTTACGAGCATATATAAAACACTTACTTTTGGTGAAGGATAAGAAATTTTGCTTGGATCCTTCTTTTAAATTTCACGTGTTTAATGTTCTTCAAAAGCGAGAAGTATCTTTACACACTTCGTTACTCATTAAAAGACCATCTTTCCGTTCTTCAGCACAAAGTATTGACAGACTTACCCATCAAGATTTGGTTCAGATATTGCAAGCTGCAGAAAAAAAAGTACCACTTAGAGATCCTAACCTACGAACACTCATGAAAAGTCTTACTTCAGCTGGTAAACATATTCGAGGTTCTCCATATTGTAAGCAAGGTTATCGGAAAGAGATTTTTGGACTTATGGTCAAATTTGGTATGCCACCTTTATGGATCACAATAAGCCCTGCTGTGGTTCATTCACCAATTTTCCTTCGTTTAGCTGGTTATGAAGTCGACTTGACTAGAATAACACTTTCAGATATACCATCAGCCGTAGAAAGAGCAAAGATGGTGGCAAGTGATCCTGTTGCAGCAGCAAAATTTTTCAATGTTGTGATAGATTCGTTTACTTCTAATCTCCTCGGGTACAATCAGCAAGAAGGTGGAATTTTTGGCCGTTCATCTGCGTTCTATGGATGTATTGAAGAGCAAGGGACAGGAACGTTACATATACACATGCTTGTATGGTTGATGGGATTCAAAACAATCACTGACCTTGAATCTGAATTGCACGATGAAACGTTTAAGAACCAACTTATTCACTATTTGGAGAAAATAATCAAACAAGGATATCTAGGTGATGTAGAATCAGTTCCAGAAGTCGATGTCTCTAAAATTTCTTCACAACGACCCATCGATCCTTCAGTTAAAAATTTTGAACAAATGTTAAACGATGATGTCAATCAGCTAGTAAAGGTCGCCAATACTCATCGTCATTCCTTTACTTGTTATAAGTATAGAAAAACACGTGAATGTAGATTTGGCTTTCCCCGTGAACTTTATCCTGAAACTGTCATCAGTGAAGACGAAATCAATATAAAAAGATCGAATACTTCCATCAACAATTTCAATCCAATCATCATGACTTCAGTTAGAAGTAATCACGACATTAAGTTCATACCAAGTGGAAAAGATGGGAAAGCATGTGTTTTTTATATGACTGACTATGCTACCAAATCACAGTTATCCACACACCAGATGTTTCCTCTCGTTGCTGCATCAAAGAAAGTCGTCGAATCTTCTCAGTTGGATTCTAATATTTTAGAAAGATCGAAGCAATTGATAACCAAATGTCTCAATAGAATTACGACAGAAGTGGAAATATCTGGCTCGCATGTTTCTCATTTTTTACTCGGCCATTCTGATAAAAAGACCTCTCATTCTTTTATCAGATTGAATCTGCACGCAGCTTTGGCTTGGATAAGCCACGAGATGAAGAAATATGATGATTTAATGGACGAGAATGATTCCTGCGACGATGAAATTGAAAATGACGACGAAGAGAGCACAGGATATTCAATTCTACATGGAAACAACGGTTTAGTACTTGTCAATCAAATGACTGACTATATAAACAGGGGAGATGAATTGTTTCACATGTCACTCTATGAATACTGTGCCACTATTTATAAAACAACTTTAACCACCGAGCAAAAGAAAAAACTTTCAACAAATTCTCAAACGGAAAAAAGAAGGGGACGAAAGCCTCAACCGAGACATCTTTTTAAGGAATTACATCCTCAGTCAGAGACCCACGTTCAGGTGACTAGAACAGATCCACTTGTTCCAGCATTATCATTCTTACCACCAAGCGAAGATGGCAATAAAGAAAAGTTCCAAATGTCTATGTTAGTGTTGTTCAAGCCCTTTCACGATTTCAGCAGTTTGTTTAATGGTATTGGTTGGGATGATACATTTGAAAACGCTAATTTTGGAGGATATGCTCAACACATTAAAAACATTCATGAAATGCATATTGGCCTCAAAGAAAAAGATGACACCCATAACGCTAAATCGAATTGCGACGATGAAACAGTATCCGAAGAGCAAACAGACCAGCAAGATGAAGAAATCGATTTCGCAATAGAAGATTTGGACACGACTACCAACACTCAGTTACATGAAAGTGGCATTGATACCTTAACTTCTCAAGCCTTGGATATCATAAAATCAAGTGGTTGCCTAGACATGTCCCAAGAAATTCATCAATCTTCAAATGAAAAATATCACGAATCTCTACCCTCCACACCTTTTCAACAGCGTTGTTGGCAAATGGATATTCAGTCACAAGGTGACCAATTTTTGCAACACATGGTACAAAGCAGTGATACAATGGAACAGCCATTTCATACAAACCCAAATACTGAGGATGAAGTTTTCCCCTTTTCCACTAACCTCCCCGAACATGATGAGGTCTATTGTGCTACGGAATTAACCAACGAGATGGACATAGATAATATCAGCTCTGACATTATTACGAGATTTTCATTAAACCAAAAGCAAATAATCGCATACGAATTAGCAGTGCAAAACGTGATTAAAAGAGAAAAAAAGGAGGAAGTACGTCACCTAATGGCTTATGTAGGAGGTCAAGGAGGCACAGGCAAAAGCCAGATTATTAAAGCTATCGTCGCATTTCATACAGAATTAAACATTAAATACAAACTTAGACTGTGCGCGTTCACTGGGACTGCTGCTAAACACATTGGTGGTTGCACCATTACAAGTCTAACTGGGATTGGGAATTGCAGTATTACTAATTTGGAAAAAAAATGGAGTGGTGTTAATACAATTATATTAGACGAAGTTTCAATGGTTGGATGCATATTACTAGCAAAACTAAGTCGAACCGCAACGCGAGGAACACATGGAGATCCTAGTGTACCATTTGGTGGGTTAGACGTAATTTATTTCGGAGATTTCATCCAGTTCCCACCAGTCTTTGACACTCCTTTGTATTGGGCATACAGTAAAGAAAACTTGCGATCATCAACAAAGGAATCGGAAGTAAAAAAACAGCTTGGACGGTCAATTTGGAAACAAGTTACACACATCATTTTATTGGATGAGCAAATGAGAGTTACTGACCAAAAATACTTGGACATATTAAACCGAATCAGAGAAGGTAAGTCTTTAACTTTAAGATGATCCTTGAAAAAAATAATTTATAAAATGTGTGTATGAAGAATTAATTACTTTACAGAGGACCTTTATGTAATTAATTCAAGTAAGCTAATTGAGATTATAAAGGATTGGCTTTTAACACTTCTTGGTTAAATCTTTGCTTAGACTCTATGATATATGTTAATGATTCTTCAAAAAGATCAAAATTTTCTGCTTTCGATCAACCTTCTGTTTCAGGTAAATGTTCAATGGATGACTATATGATACTTTCCTCGAGAATAGTTGGCAACAGTGCAGAATTGTTGGCCTCCAGAAACCCAATCATTGTACCTGGAAATGAGCTTGTCCAAGAAATAAACAAGTTATTTGTTAACCACTTCGCTCGAACGAGTAAAGTATTTGTCTCCAAAGCAATTGACAAAATCAAAAAGAAACAAGTAGAAGAAAACTTAAAACTGAAATCTCTTCCGAGTACTAAAACAGGCGGACTACCATTTGAGTTACCTCTTTTCGTCGACATGCCTGTCATGTTGACTAAAAATATATCGACATCATTAGGATTGACAAATGGAACGGCCGGTATCATCAAGACAATACCATTGAAACTTGAGGATGCAGATAAAGAAAATGCTGGCATTCATTGTCTCGAGTCTTGTCCAGATTACGTTGTTGTAGAGTTCGATGACATTGTCATGAATCATTTGGATAAATTACCACTGAAACATGTTCCAGTTTTTGCTAGGGATGTATCTTTTTCGGTTACTGAAAACGGGAAAAAAAGTGTCAGTATCCAACGTAAACATTTCCCACTTGTCCCGGCATTCAGTTGCACAGCACACAAAAGTCAAGGCCAAACGCTTAATTCGGTTGTGATAGACTTGGTTCCTCCAAAAGGGATGAGGAACATAGAACTTAGTTTTGTTTACGTTCCTTTGAGTAGAATCCGCTCTTTGAAGGACTTAACAATACTCAGACCTTTTGATTTTTCCGTCCTGACAAAACCGATCAACACCGATTGCATTGATATGATGAATGACTTTAAAAGCAGAGATATTTGTAAAGATTTATAATTATTTAATTTATAATCATTACTCTGAAGTGCCAAGTAAACATATTACTCTTTTTTCTTAATTTTGGAGGGGGTGGTCGAATGAGCAGGGAGTTAGTGTTCTGAGGGGAAAAAAACACAAAAAGGTGGGTCATTATAAAGTGATTTCGGGATGGTTTTGCCGAAAAGGAAATGAAGGTTTTGGCACTTTTTCAGGAAATATTCATAAAATGAAGGGTCGTTCTATCAAATATTCTTTTTTTTAGGGGGGGGGGGTGTAAATTCACATTCAATCCTACAATCAGATCTGTTATTTAGCTATACATTGTTTTTAGTGCTTGCTTTTAACAATTGAGTGAGATATGATCGCGCTGTCTGTGTCCGAGTGTGTGTCCGAGTGTATATATTCGTCTTTCCGTCTTCTTTAGAGTAGTTAAAAAATGACTAGCTTTTTAAGGAATGTTATAGTTTTTTCTAAGCAATGAAATTTACAATTGGGCCTACGAATTGTTTCATGATACTGAAGTCGAGCCAGTGCGGTTAGCGCGTTCGACAGTTGACAATCAAGTTTTAAATATTGACAGACAAATTGTTTTTCAAAAGAACCATATTTTGACATAATTTTTTTTAATTTGTCTCATTTTATTTAACAGGGTCCTGCAATGGAATTTATGCTTCAGCATAAAATACTAGAAACTATGCAAACCCTTGGAAAAGCTGATGTAAGTCAAATCTCTTGTGCTCAAATATCCTTGGTGTATACAATTTTATCACTCAAAATTAACGTAAAAGCTTTTGTCTGTTTTTACTGAAGAAAACTAAATCCTAGATTGTTTTAAGTTTGGTCTTTTAGATTTTTTCTTTGCTATGAGTGACTTGTGATATCATATTTTTTCTAGTGTCCACCTGGAATGAAAAGATATGTCTTGATATTTTTCACAAAACTTCTTGGAAAATTGAGACAAAAGCTGCTACCTCATGTTAATGTTCATAAACCAATAAATGTAAGAAATGTTTTTTATTGCAAACATCAATTATAATTAACATTCCAAATTACAAATTTCAGCATTTCAGGCTACAACTTTTCTTCAAACTAAGATTAGTTATAGATAGATATCTTAATGGACCAAGTAAACCAATATTCTAGTAATTTGATTTCATTAATGGTAAACATTTAAACTTTTGACCCTTTTTCATTATAGAAACTGATAAGATGTTGTGGAAATGTAAAAGCTGGTCCCACTGAAACTGAAGAAGTTCACTTTTTACTCCAAGTCTCATCAAAATTGAAACAAGACTCTTACTTGGTTAGCTTCTTTCTTGAGGTATGCAAATGTTTTGTTTAAGAAATCTTTAAAGAATGTTTTAAGAAGGTCTATCAAGAGTGATAATTAACTGTTTTTAGCACTACTTAAAAGCAAAAATCTAAAAGACTTTCACTGAATTGTTTTTGTAAATAATAACTGTATCTGTATTGTGTTGTAAATCTAAATATGAATTCAATCGTTATTAGAGCAGTTATATAGGGTTATCATACATATATATGGACAAAGGACATGGCTATAGAGCCATTTAAAAAGCCATTTTTGTTGCTTATTTCTTTGTAGAAACCAACGAGTACAGAGCAAGGGGCATCTCCACCATTCTCTCCTGGTGGAAGTACGGGTAGTGATCGGGAGAAACCTGAATATAGCTTGATAGATTCTCTATTGGTTCTCACTAAAAGTGAGGTAAGTTATACCTTGTAATTGCTTTATTACGATACTTGAAAAAGTAATGTACAAATTTTGTAATTGTACATTGAGATTGTTATTTTGTTGATTTTTCTTTTAGTTTAGAGCAACTCAGAAATATTTAAAATATCAGTACAACATCATGGCAACTTTTTAAGTCCTTGTACTTTTTTACAATTTTAGGATAGTAGAGTAGCTATCAAAGCCTGTGAAGGTCTACTGCTGGTGACATCCATACTAGAAGATACAGCAGCTAGTGTTATTGTTTTGTATACTGCTTTCTGTGAACGCATGGTAAGATTTTGTTTGCCTTATGTTACCAGCTTTTTACAAACCCTCCTCGCCATAAAGAGGGATCAATAAAGTTCAAGCAGAAACAAGGGACTCATATTGGGCACCTCGGCCTTTTTAAAGGAGGGAGGTTGCCCAAAGGAGAGGGTTGAGATTTAACAGGTGTTTTGAAATTTAACAGGTGTATTGAGCAAAAAAGTGAATATTTTAAGACTGAGTTAAAATCATTATTGCAAGCCCTGTATGGTTGAGTTATTACTCTCCTGCCTACTTTATGATCATTTATGAAGAGGGATTAAAATTACTTACTCCAGCTAATGTTATCAAACTATAAGATATTATATTCATTTTTCTACAATTTCAGGCAGATCAGTTATCAAAATTATTTCGTTGTTTACCTCAAGTTTTGGATCCAGCTGATATTAACCAATCAACTGCAACATGGGGGTATGGTTATACTGGAGATCCCTGTCCTATCCAAGCCCTACTAGTTTTTAAGTTGATTAAATTTAAATGTATTTGGAAAAATAGTTGATTGACCTCCTAGAGTTTATTATTTAAGATTCTTCTTTAATATTTAAGTCTCTCCCTCCCTCATAAGATGGTGGAGCTCAAAAGTGTGAATTTCTGCCTGCTTTTACATCCCCCATGTCATGGGAATGTTGAAAATCATCATCAACCAAAACCCAAGTTCGTAGATTCTAACTACGAAAGCTTCCCAAACTGTTCTTTTTACCCATTGGCTCTTATATTCAATAGGTTTGACCATGACGATCAATTTGGTACAGACTTTCTTGGCAAACGACAGTTGATAGCCTTTTTATCATGGCTCGATTACATCAATCAACTTAGTATCGAAGCCCACCCTGTAAGTTTTTGTTTCTATGTGTAAACTTTTTTTGAATTGTTCAAGATGGTGTCGGTATTTCACATGAATTGCCTGGTACAGGGGAAATTTGATATTATTATCTTTTCGATTTTAGCAAAAGCAGGGTCTGTCGGGCTTGTAGAACAACAAATTCAATTTGTCTTGCCTAAGCTTTCAATAACTAAGCTTTCATGGTCAAACTCACCAAAACATCTCCTCTTTTTTCATTCTAGATGGTTTCTAAAGCCTTAGCACAGGCTATACGTGAAAGGTTTATATTGACCGCTATTGATTCCGGCTTATCACAAGCGTAAGTGTGAATCAAGAGATATTTTTTATGGAAAATGATTGACCTTTATTGCTGTTAAGACATTGAATAATCTGAATAGAATTTGTGATTATTAAAACTATAAAAACTTTATAAACCAACCTACCGAATTTCATTTTT
Source organism: Tiaropsis multicirrata (assembly GCA_032270745.1). NCBI lineage: Eukaryota > Metazoa > Cnidaria > Hydrozoa > Leptothecata > Tiaropsidae > Tiaropsis > Tiaropsis multicirrata. The sequence continues at coordinate 8,842 of JAUJPO010072110.1, forward strand.
GTTTTTAGATCAGAACCATGTGCTATCACAGTAACGGCCATTTTGACACGTTGTTTGAAGCTTGTCTCTTCTCCTACTCTGGCACAAGGTATATTTCTATCAAGGGGCTTAGTTTGATTTCTCTAGTTACAAGAGTTTTAATGTCACAATTGTTGATTGTATTAGTAATTTTTATCACAATGATTCTTGATTTAATGGTTCTTTAATGGTGCAAATTTTTTGACAGGGTCGAGACCAGCACAATCTCTCCGTAACGACTGTCATTTGCAAACCTATTCTTCATGTCAAACCTTTGCTTTTTGTTTAGAATTTGCAATTATTTTGTTGGGAAACGAGATGTCACCAGAGAAGCCAAACGATCAAAGTCCTCACAAACTGAGGCGGCTGCTAGTTCACCGTATTAATCATTTATCTGACCAACTGGCCGTCGAAACATTAAGACTTTTTCATTGGCTTTTGAAGTTAGCTTACCAACCCATTATTGATACGTTAGTCGTTCGCAATTTCACGACCAGAAATTATTTAGATCAGAGACGAATTAAAAGTAAATCTACAACGAGGACTTCTTCAATTAGTAGTAATGCTTCATCGAGAAAAGTTGACACTGCTGGTAATACTGAGAATAAAACTGAAACTTTATCAATTGTTGGAAGTACTATTTCGGAAACACCGTTGGAAAACGATGAAAAAACTTTAGAAATGAATGAATCTAGTGTGAAAAATGACCAACCAGTGTCTAAAAATATTGAAATGGGCTCTAAAAATGAGGGGAAAGAATCTTTAGAAGAAACTTTAAAGGAAGAGATAGCCTCGGGAGAAAGTGAACTGATGGATGAGGAGAATAACACAACAACAACAAGTTTGGAAGAAATGTCGAGTAAACAAAACATTCAACAAACAGATCGTACTAAGGTTGAGAATAATGCTGGCCAGAACTCTACTAGTTTTTCTGATCAATTAGAACCTAGAACGGAATCTAGTAATGATAATAAAACGAATGAGCCGAACTCAAATCATATTGACAATCAAGATACACAGCCAGCTAGTGAACCTATTGAAAACCTAGAACTGAAAGAAAATGAACATGTTTTTGCTGAGTCAGCACCTAGTTTGCTTGATCAACCAAACGATTCAGTGGGTGAAGATGGTGTCTCGATTAATAACGAAACACTCGATTATCTGAACAGCCCCAAAGGATTCAACAAAAGAAAAGTGGAGAAAGCTGTCAATGGGTAGGATGCACAATAATGCCAAATTGTTTACTAGAATTTTGATTTGCATTAATGTCGTCCTGATTTCTCTCTCTGACTGTCGAAAATAATCTAAAAGTTTCAAAGTGATTTCAAATCTTACTGACTTCGTTTAGAACCTTTTTATTTCCTGTGCTATAATTTTATTATATGAGAAAGGTAAGAACAACGGTTAATTCCTTATTATTTTTAACAAGAAGACCTATTCACCATTTTGGACAGAGGACGGAAGACAGACCCTATAAAAGTCCTTAATCAAGAAAAAAATACTAACTAAAGACATAATTATATTATTGTAAAACTAAGAGGATTGTATGGTGGGAGGTCTGTGAGAGCTTTTTATTGTAGGAGTTGTTATAGCTATTACTTATGTAAAGCAAGACATTTCTCTATATACCTCTCTGTGATAATCTACATTTATCATACTTTACCTTTCTACTTTTTAGATTTCTTTTACTTCTACCAGAAGCTTTACGAACGTCTGGAAGTTCAACTGAAACCGGTTATGAGGTCTACTTAAGAGAAGCTCATCGTCAGGTATGGTAACATACAATAAAGTTTTCTGCTATATAATATTCTTTATGAACAACTATGATTTGAATTTTAAACGTACAAACACATGAAATCTACAAATGATCGTCAACAGATCAAAAGGGCCCAATCTTCCATTTTTTTAAAGATTAGCCATGATTATACTGTAGTATCAAAAACGACCAACAATTCTTCAACAAATTTCCTAATACTTAATGTTGAGATTGGACCTTGGTGAATCTCGCCATTGTAAATAGAGACTTTTAAGTTTCATTTTAATTTTCATGGTTAGCATCATGTTAAATGTTTAAAATTTCATTTTCTTTTAAGTGTGATCAAAGAAGCGGTCAAACGGTTCTTTATGATTGGCCACTACCGTCTGCTTTGAAAGGTATTTTTTTAAACTGTATCTTAAATTTTGTATAGTACCCACTGCTGAAGTCTAACAACATGAATCTGTGTCTAGAGGTCAGAGGAAATCAGATGAATGGCCAAGCATCAGTTCTAAGAATTTACCAAGTTTTAAATAAGATCAATGATGTATAATCAAATCAATATTCCATTTCTTTCTTTTTTTCAGAAGCAATCATCCTTGAAGAAGAAGAGGAAGAATTTTACGAAGGAGCTTTTTTAAACACCGTTTTCCGTCGCTTGGAACGGATGTTGGATCAGGTTTGTGATTTATCCCAATTATTTATTTGTGTCTGGGATTGTGAGAAAAAATTGTGGACACCATGTGTTTGAACTCTACAGTCCATTAGTACTAATGACTTTCCTAAACTTTCCTAAAACCTCCATATTTTGCAGACCCCTTAAGGCTGTAGAGTCTTATTTGTGCCTGGGGATTGTGAGAAAAACTTGTAGACATCGTATGCCCGAATTCTACAGTCCACTAGTACTCCCGGGCTGCAGAAGCAGCCGGCGAGCTTTTTTTACGAAATATCTGTTGGTATTTTCTAGGAGCAAGTTTTTTTCTAAAAATGGCCAACAGATCCATTTTTCTAGGGGAGCAAGTTTTC
>JAUJPO010072121.1:0-25889 GCA_032270745.1 Tiaropsis multicirrata
TGTAATATTTTTTCTGAACATGATAGCAGCACCATTTGAGTTTTGTTTGTTGAGGTAACTATATGGCCTTCCAAAATGACATTTAAGATTAGCCTAAGTTAAAATTGTGATCCCCTGCAACCACAGTTGTGACGTTGTAGTTTTTAAGGGGTGTGTGTTTTTAAGGGTTATCTACTGGTAGTGTGGGAAATAATTTAAAACAGAAAGTCTAACCAAATAATTCGCCTAGTGAAAACAGGAAGCTCGTTCCGCAACCCCTTTTATGTTGATTTTTCTGACTGCCCGCGCATAAATTTGTTCGTGAAATGCTGGCACTTTGATTTTTCAAAATGGACTAAGATTTTTTTACAAGAAACTGTTGCTGGAATTTGATAGAGCACATAGTTATGCAGTTCCTGTGTGAATTTGAGCATGGAGGTAAAAAAAAAGGATAATAAACGTCTCTGTAATAGTTTATAAATGTTATTGAAATCGGCTTTCTTTGATTACCCATCATTGGAAGCAAAATCAGTCAAAAAGTAAATTATAAGAACTAAAGTGTGAGATGTTTGGAGATGTTTCGTGAATTAAAACCTACAAAATTTTAAGAAAAATGCTTGTTTGAATGTCATTAAAATGTATTTAGGTCATAAAATTTCGTACTATAATCGGTTATACTTTTTCAAGAATTTTTTTTGTGAATTTCGCGAATTTAGGGCCGTTTTAAGCGAAAGTCTCTTTCGCAAATATCTTAATGTCTAAAGTAGCGGTTGTTTTCAGTTTTTGATAGTTTAAAGGTATATCTAAAAAAATCAAAATTTATGGGCGATTTCACGAGAGAGGACGCTTAGAAATAAGTAATTTTGTGCTTATTTTTGCAAGTTCGTCTCATTTTTTATTAATGAATGTGTTATCTTTCAACGCAACAATTATAAAAAGTGTATAGAATTTTCTTATTCAAGAAGTTGAAATTTAATATTCCCATGAGTGCATGCCTGATTATTTGAATTTTCCCAAAGCAACCAAGCAACAATTTGCTTCCAATGATTAGATACAATGGAATAATATGCGTTGACTCTCCATGTGTTTTTTTTAACCTCCGTGATTTGAGAAAGATTGAATTATATTTCATAAAGTTATGGACGAAAACAATGATTTTCCTTACTGCCCATATATTTGTTCGTGAAACACTGCTGGCACTTTCTTTCTTCAAAATGGACTAAGATTTTTTTACAAAAAACTACACGCCTGGAATTTGATAGAGCACATAGTTATGCAGTTCCTGTGTAAATTTGAGGAAGATATAATATTATTCACAAAGTTATGAATGAAACATTTTTCATAAAATAAATTATGAGCAAAATTTTCTGATTTTCACATTTTTCGGTTTGTTCTGGCTGTCACTTTTGGTCATTCAAGATTGATTTAGACTTTGTAACCAACACATAATTATATAAATTTCCTTTGAGAGTAAAATGACTAAAATTCTCTATTTTTTATGATGCTAAATGGTTTTTCATTGAGGATGAAGTATTCTTATGATTTGGCAAAAATGAGATTCCCGCCAACATAAAATAAACGACGGTGAAAAAATCTCACTTACGAAGATATAAAATAAGCGGAAAAATCAGGAAACGTTTTAGTAAGCCAGTCCGCAGCTAAAAGTTTTTTATTTCTATTTTTATTTCTTAACTCTCCACGGTGATTTGATTGGCTGAGTACCATACGGTTCTGTAATCTGATTGGGTGTTACAGTCAACTCGCAATATTATTGGCCCGTCGAAATTAATAGGCAACACTCATATAACGATAGGGAAAAATTCGTCGGTCTTCCAGTTTACTTTAACATTTCCCTGGTTCAAAATTAGTGGTGTTTCGAAATAGACACATAAATTAATAATAGAATCGTCGGTTAGCTCAGTCGGTAGGGGGCTCGCATCACAATCGAAAGGTTGTTGGTTTGATCCCGGACATTGTCCACTCAGCAAATGAGCAGGGCAAAACAGGTAAAGTGAATTGTGTAAGTCATTGAGAGATAACTGCAGGTGTGACGCTCCGCCTCCGCCTCCAGTCTAGATCCACCCTAGTAGCGCTAGTGACAGAGGGAAAGGCTCTTCCCTTGTTCGGCTGCTACCGACAGTAGGCCTAGGCGTCCCCGATTAACTTTACAAGATGACCGTTTATTATTCTTGATTCTTTTTGGATAAATTTGGATCCATGTTTCTAGAGACTTAATGTTTGATTTTTAAGAATCTGAGAAGCATCCGAAACCCAAGTCACAACAAGAAAATCCTCCCAAAGGTAACAAAAAGAAACTAGATTATGAATCAAAGAAAGAAGACGTGTTGAAAGAACAACAAGATATTGAAATGACAAGCATGGAAAGAAATGATAAAGACAAAACAGTTTTGGATGATTTGAATCCAATAAGAACTATAATTATAAAAGATACACCTTCCCTCAAGGATCCACTCGGGAACCATCGAGTTAAAGGTAATGCGAAGGTTCCGTACGAAAGTTCAAACGATGGGCATAAAAACCATACAAAAGTGTCTGCAAGCTATGAAATCGATCAACAGACTCCACATATGGACTTTAACCAACCAGTATATGCTACAGTTGACGAACATAACATTGCAAATGAAGCAACATATCAACAGATCAGTGATATTAAATCGTTAAGAGGAGTTCCTGAAATCTACGCCATGAATACGACCCAACTACAGGGATCACATGAATTGGATAACGACTTGATTAAGCGACAAATTGAAGAAATAAATCCACAATTATACAATGGTACCAATGATCTCCAGCCTTCACTGGGTTCAATGAATTATCCCAACCAGACAGATCCTCTACACAAACAACAACCTGGTATATCTTTTTTTCTTCATCAGTAATCAAAGCATTGCTAATATTATTTATCTTTAGGGCCTTGTACTCTCTCGTTATAGTTTAGTGTCAAGCCGAATTCTTTTAACAATCAAAAGTTGCCGTATTTGTACTGAAAAATCATCTTTTTGGGGCCTGATATTAAACTATAACTGAAAAACTCTTCTTGCTTTCTACTTGATGACTTTCTACTTGATGACTTTCTACAATTGTTTTGTTTCTTGAAAGATTTAGGTCCTAATTTAGAAGAAAATCAGAAGGGTGAAGAACCAACAGTTGCACTAACGGTCGGAATGATGGTCGAAGTAGCTGTTTATAAAAAACCATATTATGGTGTTGTCAAATGGCTTGGAGGAAATATGAAAGTTGGTGGAAAATTGGTAGATATAGTTGGCTTGGAAATGGTAAGCTTCTTTCATTTTATTTTACTTAGAATCATCCCGGAGAAGGGTCCTATATTAGGACGAAATACATATTATTGTAGCCAATCATGTTGATTGTTCATCTTTTTGAATAATTTTTCCGAAAAGCACAAGAGAATCTCCTTCAAGTTGACAAAGAACTAATTTTCTTAACACTGTTCACGAGTCAGTGAGATAAAGAGCCTGAAAAGGTAGGACTTATATCCATCATTATCCATATTAATCAGAATAGGACCAAGTAAAATAAAATTATTCCATTTAAATGTTCACACCACCACACAATGAAAAAGAGATAAGGTAAGCAAATATACACAAGAAAAGTGTAGCCCATAATGTAGGTGTCTGCATCTAAACAGACACACAGACAGATGCCTTCCCGTACACGGGAATAGGCCCCACTTAAGGTGGGGATCACAGCACCGAAAGAAGAAGGGTCTTAACGGAGATATTAACTACTACTACTAGGAAAAAATAAACAAGTTGAACAAAATATACACTAAACAAAAATCATATCGACAAATTTCTAATAAAGCTATTCCATTCCACATGGTTTCCGGCCATATCAAACCAATTACCTTAAGTGGAGAAATTAAAAAAAATCTTTGCTGCGTCAAATTAAATCCGCGCCAAATATTTCAAATCTGCTGTGCGCCAAATTAAATCCGCGCCAAAATTTCTCCACTTAAGGTATGTAAAATGGAATACTGAGTTGTTTTTGTTTCAAAGCGTCAGATTTTTGAATTTGTGTTTGAAAGTTTGAAAACATTCAGCATGCCGGCGCAAGACCAAGATCCTACCCTTATATAGCCGGCTAGAACCTTAAATTTAGGTTAGAATAGTTCACATATAAAATATTTCTTCAAACAGTAAAAAAAATTATATTACCCAACACCAGAACACAACATTTTCTTCTGTCTTGATTTGATTCTTCCGGCCTCACGATGTTTATCATAGTCTCGATTAACTTTACTTTTGAACAAACTTCTGTCTATGTCGACACGAATAATCGAGACAGATATCAACCAATCAACTTTCAGAAAGTATGATGGAATTCATAACATGGTGTAATAAGACTTTTCATATTATCACATAATCTTTTTACCTTTCGTGTAATGTTATGATTTTCTCGATTATTCGTGTCTATGGAAAGGTAAGACTAGCAAGTGTTGATAAATAAACGAGACAAAGTTTCAAGAACCAATAAAAAATTAGTAAACGTAGTATCTTCTCCGCAGATATAAATCCCAGTAAAAAAATTATTTCCAGTGAAATAGTAATAAAAAAGCACTGCGTTAGAGTACCAAGTTCTGAGTTGTCAAGATTTCCCACATGCGCTACAATCCACTTTCACTTTAAAAGGCAAGAAAAACTGACTGAATAAAAACTATTTTGAAATATATGCCAACTACTATTATTGACTTTTTTCAAATTAAGACTAATTGGAATGTCAAAGTAAAAAAAAGAATGTTGTAATCTTTGCTACTCGACCTCGACACGTAGTAAAGTTTTTTTTTTCGTATTTTATTTCAGATTTTCAATTAGGAACGTTTTTGAGAGCTGCCAGCTAATCTGCACTTTTTGTTTCTTAGCTGTAAGAAGAAGTTTGGTTGCAAACTGTTGATTTACTACCACCCAAAATGAAGTGGAAACAGAGGTTTTCTTTGCTTGTTGTTAGTGTATTTGTTTTGTGCCTCCTTCACTTAAACTCACAAGAAAACAGCTGGCAGAGCTTTAAGAAGAGATCAACTGAGTCTGTATCAACAGAGGAGAAAATACACCCATGGATTATATGGGATGAAATGCCAAATAGTCGAGCTATAACAAGTCTTTCTGACCTTCAAGTAGATATGATACTTAACGCAATGGCAAAAACAAAAATCTTACAGGCAAAAGTTGGTGTTAAAGGAACACAGTTGAAAGCACAGTTTGTCCTCGATGGCCCACCTTTAAAGAAGCAGGAAGTTGTTTTTAAACCAAAACGGTATTCAAGAGACAAAGTTCTTGAAGGCACTCCATACAAAGGGTATGATAGACACAATGGGGAAATAGCTGCATTCCATCTTGATAGAATTTTAGGATTTAACAGAGCACCTCCAGTTGTTGGCAGGTTAGTCAATTTGAGAACAGAAGTAATGAATGTTGCCCAGAGCTCTTTACTAGACACTTTTTGGAGAGATGAGGCTGGCAATGTCTGTTTTTATGGAAAATGTATGTATTGTAAGAAAGCAGAATCTGCTTGTGGAATATATAAGGAAATAATGGAAGCTTCGTTGACACTTTGGCTTCCTAAACGTGTCAAACTTTATAAGATGAGACACCCCTGGCAAAGAACATATCGTAAAAATAGAAAAGCTAGATGGGAAATTGATTCAAATTATTGTGATAGTGTTATTACAAAAGCTCCATATGATCAGGGACCCAGGTTACTAGATTTAATGGATACTGCAATATTTGACTTTCTGATTGGAAATGCTGATCGACATCATTATGAATTCACGCGGGATAAAGACACAAGCATGGTGATTCATTTAGATAATGGTAAAAGCTTTGGAAACCCTCACCAAGATGAGCTCAGCATACTAGCACCAATAATGCAATGTTGTACCCTAAGAAGGCAGACTTATTTGGCAATAAGCTCATACATTTCTGACTTAGAGCCTCAGCTGTCTTTAAGTCACACCCTTGAAAAGATATTGACATCTGATCCTATTTATCCTATTTTGACCAAAGATCATTTAGTAGCTATAGATAGAAGACTAGAAACAATCTTAAATCAAATGAAAATATGTTTTGATAAGAAGGGCAAAGAAAATGTTCTTGTCTAGAAAAAATTTAGTCTTCAATTATTTCTATTGTTACATTTAGGTATATTATTTAAATTCCAAATTGCACTCTGTACATTTTTAATTGAATTAATGTTACAATTTTGAAAACTCAATAATTAATATATTTTAAATGCTTGTTTTAATACCTATTCAGCAACCCCTCTTCAATTTCATTTAGGGGGGGGTTGCACTTTTCCGGTGTAACGATATTGGGCCTTTTTCTGTCCAGTGTTTCGGTATTTTGCGAAAAAAATGTATGGTGTTCCGGTATTCTATCTCCTGCCGGTGACGGGAAATTGCCTGGTTTTTTATGGGTATTTCAGTATTTCGTATCAAAAAGTACAATATTTCGGTGTCAAGCATCATGCCCTTACATACTTTTCCTAATAGATTTTTACTGATGTTTTCATTTAAAATCCTTCCAAATATGAAAAAATTGCCTGCACATCTAGGTCATTTTGAATCTCTGCTTTTTGAGATGAACATTTTAGATTACTTTAATAAGGAATAAACTTTCAAATTTTACCGCAATTTCGTTTCTTAAATAATGGCCCATATTTGACCATATTTTGCAATATTTAACTTTTGCAAAAGAAAAAAGATATTTTATGACGCAATTTTCTAGTCATACATTTGCACTAAAAGAAACTTGTTCTTAAGCCAATCTACAAAGGTTAATTTTTCAAAATTTTCAAAGCTGTTCGGCCGTCGTTGCCAACACCATGGTCGCAGTTAGTTACTATATTATCTGACCCTTCTACTTGTTCCACACTGCCTCTGTTCATTATGTTGTGTAAGGTACTTTGTATGGGTTTCTCCCCAAACGTGATTTTGGGCACACCCCACAATAACAAATACTTATAAATAGGTTTGCCGATTTATATGGTTTCATCCCACCTCTTAAGATATATGGAGAAGGTAGAATTCTAAGAAACAAGGGTTTTTTAAGGGTTTTTGTCTGAAAATATTTTGTATTGAGGGAGCATTTGCATTTAAGGGTACCAAGCCAGGAATGACTAATGAATGGGGGATCGAGTTATTTGTCATTGGTGAAGCAGTTTTCTATTCATATTTTTGTTCACAAGGCTTGTTTTTACCAATCTAGAAAGGGCTATTTTCCAAAAAATAGATAAATAGATAAAGGGTTATTTGCAGTTTGAGGGGGGACTTAAAATCATAGATTTAAAAGAAAAAAGTCTTTACTTGGCTAAGTAGCAAGTCATTGTTTTCTTTGTTTGAGCATAATAAATGTATAACGACGAGAAACAAAGGATTGGAAAAAATGTTTGAAAAATTGGCCGGTGTCAGTATTTTGCCTTTATTTCAGACGGTATTACTGTATCTGAGCTAGAATTTGATGGAATGACGGTATTGAAGACCCCTGCAAACCCCCCCCCCCCCCCTTTTAAGCTTTCTATTTTTATGAAAAGTATAAATCATTTTCACACTTCTGACGCTTTTGCTTGGCGTTTTTGAATATTTGGTTGCATAAAAAGACTTAAAAACAGCAATATTAAACCTTTACACGCTTTCTCTGATTTCACTTGTAATATACCACTGAAAAAACGGAATTTTTCCAAAAACCTTGTGCCTATTTTTTAAATTTTATAAATGTTGAAAAAAATGATTGCACTGTTTTCAAGGTAGATAGAGGAGTAGTTATACCATTTCAATTTAATATATTCAAAAGCTTGAACTCTCCATCTTTTTGCTTTTAAGTATATTGTAATCTGGCTGTTCACATGACATGCTATTTAGTAGTTTTAGAATCAATCATGTCCTATGGCTAACAAGCGTCTAACAAGAGTCAAAGGGCTCCCTCAAGAGCATTGTGTTGAGCTAGCAAAACATGATGTGATACTGTGTAAAGTAAGTTCTTTCATTTGATCATGTTATCAAATATTTTTATGTCCTCTTCTTGATTAAACACCATAGATTGGCGTATCTTTAAGTATGTGTAGGTGTACATTATTTCCAACAATGGCAATTAATTACTGTACTCATTGTTTGGAATTTTGCGTCTGAGACTGGTAAGGTCACAATTTTGAAAGTGCATTTTATAACTCATGAAAAATATATTTTATAGAGGATTTAATATCTGAAAAAATTGAATGGAAGCACAAACTGATGTGAAGATTTTCTGTGTTTTATTTTAAAGGATGTTCTAGCAAAGAATATATTGGAGTTGATGAACATTGGACTGAACCACCATGAATCTAGATTAGTGTTTAATTTAGTATCAAAATCTGTTGCACCAAATCCAAGCAAGGTAATAGACTGATTAATTAGTAATTTAGTAATCACCTGAAAATGCCATGTTACTTTTCGTTAATTATTCTGACTAAACTTTTGTGACTTTTCTCTCATTTTTAAAAATATAAATTTGTAAAGTATCAAGTAAATAAAAGGATTTGTTCTTTTTTTAACTTTCTTTTTAAAGAAACTCTAAAACATATTTTGGTACAGGAAGATCATACTCCTGGGGGGGGGGGGGGGTTACTAAGGCAAAATAAGGGAACGAGATGTGCCGCTGGTCAGGGTACCTTTTTTCACCTAAAGTCCCATCCAGGGTCCCATTTAGGGTCTCAAAAATACGAAAATACAAAGGTCTGTCCTTCATAGGGTGAAGGAAAAAGTATAAAATTTTGGCACTACAGTCCCATTTAGGGTCCTTTTTTTGCAAATTTTGAGTTCCATGTAGGGTCCATTTTTCAAACTCCAGCAGCACATCCCGTCGGCCAGTAAGGGTAGCTTACTACTCTTCTTAGGACGTAATAAAATTTAGTTTAAAAACCTCTTAAAATGCAAATCTATAAACTTTATATTTATAGTTTTCGATAAAAGTAAAATTAAGGCAGTTACTGGAAGTCCTAGAAATACTAAATGATGGTTAATATTACAATTTCAAAATTTACGTTTTCATGTAACCATTATTTTTGTCAAAAATAATTTTAGGTATCTAATTTGCTTCAAAAGAAACAACAATGGTTTCTATCAACTCAACTTGACAAATTAGATCTTTGTTTGCATGGTGGATTGACTTCTGGAACTATTACTGAAGTAAGTAAGAGAAAGTATTGGTTTTAGCATTGATAAAAGCTTTTATGCCTTTTAACCTGTTGTAAAACTTGTATATATTGGATAAAGTGATCAACAAAACTATCTTCTTTTATTCATTTAATCTTTTTTCCAGGGAGGAATTCCATTCAAGGAAAGTACCCTAGATTTTTCAAGAACAACTGGTGTACTGAATAGCCTATAAAGGCTATAAAAAATAGAAACAATTTATGTCCTTAGGCGAGACAAATTTAATTTATTATTCTACACAGGCAGATCGTCAGTTTTAAATGGGTCGGACAGTCGGTAAAATAAAAATATTTTGGGTTGGTAAAACACTTCAAATCATTCCCACATTTATTTAGGTCAAAATGATAAATTTTCTTTTTGATAAATGATACATAAATTGCAAATATTCTAACACTTATATACATCTATAATGATTGGTTTTAATATGGAATAATTTTCAGACTCTTAACTATATATAAATCCTATTTTTTATGGTAACAGGCAAAATTTTATATTTTTATTTTTTCGTTTTTAGCAAAGACAGGGTCGGTCGCGTCTGTAGAACAACAAATTAAATTTGTCTTGCCTTAGTAGCTCTTTCGATGAAAATCAGCAAAAAGCGTGTTTAGTAAATTTCATACTGCCTTACTAAGGAGGTTTTGAAAATCTTTGCTACGTACAACATAAATTTGATATAGGAGTGTCAACTGGGATCATAAAACGATTGATCATTTCTAAAAAGAAGAAAAACTTGCAAAACTTCAATACATTGGATTGAAATACCTCACAGAATTCTGACTTTTTCTAATTTCGTTTCTTTGTCGAATTATTTTAGTTGACAGGTCCTCCTGGTTGTGGCAAGACACAGTTTTCTATGATGCTGGCATCCTTAACAGTACTGGAATTGTTGTCCAAAAGTGACATTGAAGAAAGAGTTGTGTACATTGATACTGAGAATGCATTTACAGCTAAAAGGTTGAGTTTGTCTTTCTCAAGTTTTTTGGTTAATTTGCACCAAACTTTTATAAAAGTATTTCTATTTCTATTTGGTTTGGGTTGCAGGAGGCTTTTCCAGCCTATTTCCGCAACTATGGATACTCTTTAGTTAACATCCTGTCAGCAACCTTGGACTGACCACCCAATTCCCCTCACATAGAGGGGGGCGGGGGGCGTACAGGATTTTAAATTACGGAAATGGACCTTTTTGTCCGGAATTTGGAAATCGTGTTAAAAATCCTCTGGTTTTTGGAAATTGAGGAGCTCTTCAATTTCGGAAATACCTTATTTCCTCTATTTAGTTCCGTCCTCTTATGAGTGCCGCCCTCTAAAGTGCGTCACACCTAAAATTTGAAATTTGAAAAGAGTACCGTCCTCTAAAGAGCGCAGCATCTCTGAAAGCGGTTCTTTTTAGAAAGAAATTAAAAAAGACAGACCAATATGTTTTTTATTTGAATTCTATAGTTTTTTTTGTTAGTAAATTATTCCACATCTAATTTTAAGTGGTATGTTTGGGTTCAAACCTACATAATTTTGAGAAAAATATGCTTGTTTCTTTGATTTCTCAGGCCTTTATAAAGTAGGAAATCAAAAATTTGAAAAGAGCGCCGCCTTCTAAAGAGTGGCGCACCTAAAATCTTGAAAATTAAAAAAGCGTTGCAGTGCTTATTTGAGGAAGGTAGACCCTTTTCCACTTTGGAAGTATGCTGAGAATGAGAATTTGCGAAAGATCTTACGGTATTTCGGTATTTCAAAACCCCATACGCCCCCCTCACATTGCATGGGTTGACCTGGGCGAAGGTTTGGTCACTTGCCAAGTGATCCGTCGCAAGTGGGAATCGAACCTTGATCACCTGTACAGAAATTATGATTGATTACCACTGTACCACAGCGCCTGTTTAAGCTGCCACCACGCTATTGGTTATTTTAATAACTCGCTTTATTTGATCATATAATTCATCTTCTAATTTCACACCACGTCATTCTTTATTACAAAAGTCTCTAAAAATTGCTTGAATAAAAGACACAAATTTTTGTCTCAATGTTCCGTTCTCCAAACTAGTTTAAGAGACTTTCCCACGGAAAACTTATAGTGCAGTCGTGGTAGATAAAAGCAAGCTGTTTGGTGGAGAAAAAAACATAAAGCTGAAAATTTCTCCAAACCTTCTTTATACATTCATTATCACTCAAAAAAGATCGCCTGAAATCCGAGCATGGGGTCACCCTTTTTCGGCCATTATTTATTTTCCCCAGGCAAAACCCTAAGGGTATTTTTTTTCAAATTTCAAAATGATTTTTTCCTGTAACCATTTATATCACTCGAAAGCTCTCAAAAAACTATATAGAAGACTTTTAAGCCAGCCGAAAAAAGGGTGACTTTTTTTTTGAGTGATAAATGGATAGATAAAGAAGGTCTGGAAAAACTTTCAGCTTTTTTTTTCTTCACCAAACTATGCTCAACGACCTCGCTATTAATAAATGGTCTCAAATTGGCCTCTGATAACTGATTTTTTTTTAATTATAATTTTTAGCTGTATTTTCTTTTTAAGACTCTTGGAGATTGCATCTTGTCATATTGGTAACAAAGAAACGTCAAACTTCGATGTGAAAAAGGTGGCATCGAATGTCATTGTTTTCTTTGAATCTACCTTTCAAGAAATGTTAGCACGGTTAGTTTAATTATCAAAATAATTTTGATATATGAATTTAACAAGGTTCTTGATTAAGTAATGTTTTAGAAATAATAAGTTTTAAAATGTTTTTAAGAGGCTCGATTTATGCCTCCATGATGATTTTAACAAAACTAAATGCTTTGTGATGAAAAACATTTGAATTAGGCTATAAACACACTTTTAAAATGTGTATACCTTATTGGACAAACCTTAGACGGACAGAACTATTGGTCGGACACAAATTTTTTAGTCATTTTTGTCAGACTAAATGTTAGTCACTTTCGTCCTACTCCTCCTAAGTTTTTGTCCAATAAGGCAACAGTTTGTATAAACTATATTCTTGTAGTCTTGTTTGTTGTAAATAAATAGCGAGACGACGAACAGGTCTTTACAGCCTATGCTCTACGTAGCGCACATTTCTACAGGCTAGTCCGTGTAGCAATCTAGACTTACCCTGCAAATCAATATCTCCTTTGTTCCAGAACAGAAAATCGTGAAAATCCTGAATTCTACCTTGCTACACGGACTAGCCTATAGAAATGTTCGCTACTGAAAGCATAGTCTGTAAAGACCCGTTCGTCGTCTTGACTTATCTCCGATACTTAAACCTCGCTCTATTTTTTGTTCAATCGTAATCCTTACTTTATAATTCTAGTCGTCTAGATGCTAGACTATCAAATTTTAATCCTTCTTCATTCGAATTTAAAACACCAACAGGCTGGAAAATCTGGAGACGGTAATCATCGAGAGAAATGTGAAGCTCGTCATTATAGATTCTATTGCATCGTTGGCTCGGAAAGAGTTTGGTGGACATAACTTGGTTACTGAACGTAACAATATGCTGATGAAAGAAGCCACTCTTTTGAAGTGAGAAAATTGACTTTATTAATTATCATATGATTCAGACCACGGCGTTCTTTTGAATAAAAGAGACAAATCTTTGTCTCGATGCTTCTTCTCCGAACTCGTTCAAGAGATTTTACTACGGCAAACTTGAGTGGTATTTCGCCGGTCCGAAAGTTCTATCTACGTGAGTAAGTTACAGGAGGCTATGTATCCCATTTAAGCGTCCGGTCAGCAATCTTGAACTTACTACCCAATTATTCTCACATAATCTTGGTTGACCCTGGCGAAGGTTCGTTCACTTGTCAAGTGAACCATTGCAAGTGGGAATCGAACCTTGGTCTCCCGTTCAGGGATCAAGGTTGATGACCGCTACCACGGCGGCGCTTGTCCATAGGTTTAGACAGTAAAGGATACAATAACATCATTCGGTCTAAATCAATACCTAGAATTCGAATTAGAATGGTTATGACCCTTATTGCTTCACTGATTCTCTATGTCATTATAATTACTTTTCCACGTGGTATTTAAGAAAGCGATAAAACGACTGAAGAAAATTCTAATGTAGATATCTTTGGTCAACACCCTGATAAATCCATCTTTTATCTTCTTCTTTTATTTGTCAAGTTATGAAAGGAAAGTTTGAAAATGTTGCCCGTGTTTACAGGGGTTGAATCCCAAATCCCTCATTTTAACAACCACTAACATTCGCTAAAACAGTATCAAGCAAGTGGTCCGAAAGTAAAACAATTCAACAAGTTTGTCAAGTTTTGTATGTAAAGATTTATGTTTAAATAATTCTAGATGTTACAATATTTATTTGATGTGTATGATGGTATTATATCTTCTTTACATACATAGACTGTTTACATTCTTTGTCGGCTGCTTAGGAGGCCTTCATAGGATTTGATGTTCTTGTTGAAAGTATTCAACTCTGTTGTGGCGCAATTCTTAGCAGCAAATCTTTCTTCGACTTTGAAAGATTTTGGTAAGCCATCATTCATTTCATTAGATTTGAATTTCGTCTCGTTGTTGGGATGATTTTGAAAAAAGGATGATTCACCGAACACGAAAGAAGGACCATCAACATCCAAACATTGACGTTTGTTGACAGATCCGACTACATCATTTTCTTCATCTAAAACTTCTGACAATTTTCTCTTCTTTGGGTATTCTGATTCAATTGAAAGCTTTTCCTCTGATGCTGGTAGTTCAGACAGGTCAGATTTAAAGAATTTGGATGGACGAAGAAAGATGGAGACTTCATCTTCGCCAACAAAACGACCGAGTCTTGATTCAGAAACAAGCTTTTTCTCTAGTTCTGTTGGTTTTGGCGGTTCAGATTTAAAGATTTTGGATGGACGAAGAAAGATGGAGACTTCATCTTCGAATTCATCAACTTCCATTGGTAGAGGTTCAGGAAAACCGTTTATTGATTTGGTTTTGTCTACTTCCATGAGTTCAGCGCTAGGATGCTGGTAGCGGCTGAATGGGTTAAATTCCATATTACCAGTGGTAGGATGTTTGTAGCTGCTAAATGGGTTTGCTCCCATAGGCCAATTTGTAGACTGGCAGCGTCTGAATGGGTTAAATCCCATATTACCAGTAGTTGTATGTTTGTAGTTGCGGATCAAAAGACAGATAGGATCGTCGTAGTCTACATTCATAGATTGGATAGCTGGATGTTTGTAGCTGCAGAATGGGTTTAAATGTGCTGATTGGACGCCCCAACCATAGTCCAAAGTCATTGGGTTAACATTTAAAAGATTGATAGGATCGTCTTTATCTACTTCCATAGGTTCAGCATGGTTGACTTCCACGGGTCTAACCTTTCCAAAGAAGGTTGAAATGTCATCCAACTCCATCAGTTCAGGTTCAGTAGTAAAACAATGATTCATTGGAACCATTATTGTATATTTAGTACCGTCGTCAAATTTATTGAACGAGGTACTCTATTGAATCTCCTTTTGAGATTCGATTCGTTTATCAACTTGTATTTCACTAATACTATAACAATCTTTCAAAACAAATTCGTTTTGAAAAATAAATCTCCTCAGTGCGTCCTTTTCAAGAAGCTCACTAGAAATATAACTTTCCTTTTATTTTTCTTTGATTATTTTAAAAGTTTTTTATTATTTGACGTCAATTATTTCAACTTTAAAGTGACGTAACAAATTTTCGGATTTTAAAATAGTTAGTTGCGGTGTTTGTTTGACGGCCGATCTTGACAGTTTTGTTTCAAGCCTCATTTTTGACAAATTCGTTCGTAAAAATTTGATTTTTGCTTGTACGGAGGTATAACCAAAATTAGATTTTTTTAATTTTCCACAATTGTCTGTAAAGCAAGGCAGTAGACATAGGGTGTACGCATAAATTTTATTTAATAAAAGAAATTTAACAATAAACATTTTAATCTTCTAAACACTAAAGCCGATTGGTCGACGCAGTTTATTGTTTTATTATTTTATTGTTTTCAAAAGAAAATCGTAATGCGCATGTGCAGTAAATCTCGCTGTTTCATATTCATTTTCAGAGCAAAGCGCATAGTCTGAAGAGAAGGAGTTTACGCTCTGAACGAAGGAAATTATGACGTAGCCTATATATCACCACCAATGATACAAATTTTGCCAACTTGTTGAACGATTTTTTTGTATTTCTTTATCGTATAGATACTATGCCGAAAGGTTTAACATACCTGTAAGTTTCATTTTTTAAACTTCAAAGGATGATTGGGATTCTGCGTTGGAATTAACCGGTTTTCAAGCTACCAAAGTGTCGCTAAGGGTCTAATACCCCTCCCCCTGCATTAGGGCTATTGATCATAGAACATGTTCAAATATATAGTTACCTTAGAGTGACAAATTTTGGCGGGGAGAAATTTTGGCGGAATTTGATTCGGTGGATTTTTGACAAAAATTTGTTACGTTAAGGTACTTCATTCAAAAATATTTGTTTCATTGCGACGAACATTACTGACGTTGATTTATTTTCAATCTTTTAAGGTTTTGGTGACCAACCAAGTGACTACCAGTATCTCTTCAGAATTGTCGAAAGATTCTTGTCTTATTGCCGCACTCGGTAACACGTGGGCACATGCTGTCAACACACGCCTCATGATACGATACTCGAACATTGATAATGAAATTAGAGAGGCAAGTATAAAGTATTCTTCGTGGTGAACCTTAAATAACTTTTCAGTATTTTAAAGTATAAACTAAAAAAACAATCTGTACTCCCTGTGGAGTATTAGAGGTTATCCAGGGGATTTGATTTTTTCAAATGTCCTAACATATCCAGGGCGCAGGGTGGGGGGGGGAGAGAATTTGAAGACCAAGGATAGCCAGAGGGTTCGAAAAAAATCGACATCAAATACGAATTATTAAAAATGTCATTTGCCGCATTCTGTGCTTTCAAATTTCATAATACTACTATGTTTTTTTCTACTATTTAATTTAATGCTTTGTTCTTCTTTTTTAGTTATTGGTTGCAAAATCGCCTTTGTGTCCACTATCGAAGTTTCATTACAAGATAGATTCTAGTGGGATTGTGCCCGTTGAATGAAAGGTTTGTCTCTACTCGTTTGTTATATCTTTTTATGCGCTAATTTTACACAAAAAAACTTATTTGGACGAAAGTTACTAAGACTATAATGTCTGACTAATATTTTTGTCCGACAAAAAACTTGGTTTTAGAATATTTTTAGCTGTTTGTGACTAAAAACTTTGGAAGTGAAAAAATAAAATTTGTTTGTCCGATGGCTAAGAGGAAAGAACTCTTCAACCAATGAAATTTGGGAGGAGAGGGGGGGGGGGGGCTCTAATAAGTCCCTACTGCCGATATATTATTCTACTGGTTGTATCTGAGTTCTTGAAAGGATTTACTATCTGCTAGGGTGGTCATTTTGATCTTGATTAGGCATCAAAGTTTTGATCTGCGGCAATAAATCAAGCCGTGCTTGGGAAGTTGGCAAAACAAAGAAGGAGTCTCGAAAGAGAAACTAATTTAGATAGGGATTGATTTTTTAATGGTTAAGAAATGTCTGAAAACTTTGTGATCTTGTCGGTATTATATTAGGAGACAAATTTTATATTCTACTACGCCCCACCCCTTGCGTATTCTTTTTTCTGAAACATACCAATGCTATGATTTCATGCTTGTCAAAACAGTTGACATGATTTTGATGCAAAAAGAATGTAGCAGGGTATTAATAGAAGTATTCAACAACATATTCATCTGTTTCATTAATATTAAAATGATCTACACTTTGTTTTCACCGTAAATGGTATATCCGATTGATCAATTACTCAATTTACTTTACCTCTCAAGCACAACTTAGTGTAAAATGAAAAATTGATTCCAGAAATAGTGTAGCTACGCGAAACTTTCTGGGTTAGAGACTGATATATAATCTTTAAATGCAAGTTCTAGTTAAGATTGGAAATTAAATGTTTGTATTTATATTTGGGGATGGCTGAAATTTTTCTTAATAATTAAAAACATTACAATCGAAGGGGAAGTTAATCCTATATCAGATTAAATTACTTAAGAGTGAACGCGTCAAATCATGGGAATCTCCTTCTCAGCGGTCGAATATCATAAAGCCTGGGCACTAGCAAAATCCCTTTGTTTTTAATCAAACGCTAACCATGCAAAATCGGTGCAACGTTGCTGATTAGCACAAAAGAATCTTCGAGTGGCTATTATTAAAAAGCATGAGATAAGTAAACAAAAAAGGGAGGGAAAAAGTTTTCAACTTTTGTATGGTGGTGTGTTTTTCAATATATGAAAAAAGAAAAGAGTTTTAACTTTTATGACAAAAGTCAAACTTCCTACGCTAAACTGCATACCCAAGCTTGTATCAGAATCTCCTTTCGTTAATCAACGAATTGATATTGAAACACGCTTCTAGCCCTTCTATACAGGGACTGTATTTCTGAGTTGGTTATCTTATTTTGAAAGTTCAGGTCGTACCTGTAGCAGATTGCAGTGGGTATTGAACGTATTGTTAATCCGAAAGTAGGTTATGGGTATGTTATTTCTCGCTACGCTACCTTGAATGACGTAATTGAACTAAAATGGTTACCAGTCAAGGAGCATACGGAATCTAATACTGCAAAAATCGTCCACAAGTCGCGCCGAGATTAAAGTCATCCCAATTATCTTAAAGTGGAATTCTTTGACCCAAGCAAGACATTGCGCTCTACATTGAAAGAACCATTGGTCAAAGTTGTTGGCGATGGAACGTTTCAATGTCAAGCTCGCTGGTATGATGACTTAACAGAAAATATTAAATCTTTAAAGACTTTAGAAAAACTTTGTTTAGAAGCTAAAAAAAATTATTTTGATAAGGCTTTAGCTCGGTCTCTAACATTTTAATATTACATATTTTTTTCCCCAATCACATTTTTCCACTCCTGTCTTTTTATACCTTCTATACTAGCCTATCGCCAGAATTCTTCATTTTTTTAAGCTCCAATCAGCTTTTCGTACATTACGTGCCTTATTTTCGCATCGTCAGTTATTTTATCTAACCTCACATTACTAAATATTTTCATAAATTAATATATTTTAACCATTATAAATTTTCATTTTCATTTCTTAGTTTAGGCAGAAGAACAATTTGTATAAATTGAAGCTAATTTAATGTAAAATAAATAAAACAAAAACGTCATACACATGCGTCAAAATGAAATTCTTGAGTATGTATGTAAAGATAACAAATAATATTACTTTTGAACTAAAAAGTTATTTTCAAGGATTTAGTGTATTCATTTTGGTTGCCCAGCACTAAAATGACGTTATTTAAACGTTGTTTTGACGTCCATTAAACGCTTTAACGTTGAGATGACGGCTGATCGAACGTCAAAAATAAAGTTTTGTGCTCATTCGACCCCATGCTTTCTATCTTTCTATCTTTTTAACTTTTTATCTCTTTAACTTTCCATTTCAGAGACACAAACAAAATGATCATTACCACACTCATATTTCTGACCGTCATTTGGATGTTATATAAAAGCTATATAAAGAGTATGTACCCGCCCGGACCATTCCCTCTACCGATAATCGGTAATTTACATTTACTCCGGAAAGACATTCACCTTGCTATGGACCGGTTATCTAAAGAATACGGGGCCATGTTTACCTTATGGATGGCTGACAAACCTTTTATTGTGATCACAGACTATGAGTTAGCTAAGAAGGTCTGCATCACTAAGAAATATGCGGACAGACTTCCTCTCTATGTCGGTGACGTCGTTTATTCGCGCGGGTCTAAGGACATTATTATGGCCGATTACAGCGATTCGTTGATCCTTCACCGAAAGCTCGCGCAGTCGGCGTTCCAAATGTTCGGTGATGAAATGCAATCGCTGGAAGCGCGCGTTTTGGATAATTTGCAGACGTTCTTTAAGACTTGTGACCAAAATGTTGGAAATGCGAAATTTCAAGTCTTTCACGATGTAGAGCACACTTTCTTTAATGTGATGTCAACTATTGTTCTTGGTGAAAAGATACGCAAAGATTGCGATCGCTTCTTAAAAATTCGTGAAGCTGTTTTCTACATGATGCAGTCTGGGGTCACACTCTCTATGGTGAATTTTTATCCCATTTTACGATATCTACCGAATCAAGAGTTGACCAAGATGATGAAAGTAATTCAAGAGCGAGATGATGTTTTACAAAATCTGGTCCATAAAATAGAGCGCGAGTACCATGTTGGGAATAAACCATCCAATTACATTGAAGCTTTATTGAGATCAAAGATTGAAAATAGCGATGCTGAAAATAACAATGTTGAAGACACGAAAAAACAGTT
Source organism: Tiaropsis multicirrata (assembly GCA_032270745.1). Classification (NCBI taxonomy): domain Eukaryota; kingdom Metazoa; phylum Cnidaria; class Hydrozoa; order Leptothecata; family Tiaropsidae; genus Tiaropsis; species Tiaropsis multicirrata. The sequence goes on from JAUJPO010072121.1 coordinate 19,511, forward strand.
TCCAACAAACTTTACACGAGATCATTTGGAAATGAATGTTTTTGACATGTTTCTAGCTGGAGTCGAGACAGTGGCTGTATCCGCTACTTGGTCAATCCTGTTCCTCATAAAATGGCCGGAAGTACAACGGAAATGTCATCAGCACCTAGATCGCGTTAAAGGACGGAAAACGGAGGAAGGAATAAAAATGCCAGTTAGACTAGAAGATAAGCAACATCTCCCTTACTTCATAGCAGTTATTTATGAGACATTGAGACTGGCTTCTACTCTACCGTTTGGTGTTTTTCACAAAGCAAGAGAGAACACAACATTGAACGGTTTCACAATAAAAAAAGGTAAGCATAAATTGTAACATTTTTCTCAGGCTATCCTCCATGAAAAAGTCAGTAAAGTGCAAGAACCCTGGGGACGAGGTTGCATGAAGTGAACAAATCCCTTTAGTAACACTGAAAAACTGACTGAAAATTAGGAATATAGTACGTTATGTATGCATCATGTTCTCTTAGCCGCAAAAGATAAAACTAAAAAACCTTGGAAGTATACTCTCCTGTTTAGATGACGAGAAATCAATAAATTGTCACTAAAAACAGCTGTTAATATGTAGAAACCATGATGACACGGAAGAAAAAAAAAGTAACAAAGTGATACTGTCCTGGTTTCTACATGGGAGAAACTTTTACACTGATAATTGTTTTGTGACAGAAGACCTTATGTGTATTCATCCTAAATTTTCTCAAATTTTAACAAATCGAATGGGAATTGAGCTCACGACCTCTAGCTTGTAGTGTTGCTTTTATTTTACACTAGTTCGTGGATTCAATTGATAACAATTGAGAAAATCTAGGAAGTAGATTTGTGCTGCTGAAACAATTTTGTATAGGTCTGTAATTCAGACTGCTGAAATTGTCGATTGATTACAAATTTGTTCTATAAGTACACTTAATCCAAGAGATCTTTAAACCTTGAACCTTTTTTATTCTGGGAATTACGCTTATACTGGAACGACCTTGTTATAACGTTATTTGGACGCCGAAAGAAGGTTGGATGACACATCATGTGTCGGCAGGGTGGTTTCACTTAATCCAAGAGATGTTTAAACCTTTCTATCTTATCTCATCCAAAGGTACTCCCTTCATGATCAACTTATGGACCATACATCACGACTCCAAAAACTTTGACGACCCAATGGAATTCAAACCAGAGCGTTTCCTCGACCAAAACGGTGAATTATTGCCATCAAACAAAATCAAAAACTTTCTGGCATTCAGTGCTGGACCACGACAATGCATCGGTCAAACGATCGCTAAATCTGAACTCTTTTTATTCTTAACTAACTTCCTGTATAACTTTGAGCTGGAGAATTCACCTTTAAATGGAGATTTAAGCACAAGTGGGACCACTAAAGTGACGCATGCTCCAAAACCGTTCAAAGTTTGTTTGAAACACCGACATTAACTGTTTCACCTGTGGTAAAATCAAGATGGACGATAAAGCTATACTTTGAGACGCCTCATCAAATGCACGCTTAAAACATTTATATTGGTTGTGGTTGGATAGTGGTGCAACTAATATGGAACAAGAGATTTTTGGGTTTTTGATTAAACTGAAAAACAGTTGACAGTTGTTTTACAACATTTTGGAATAAAGAGCGTTTGTTGAACGAAAGGATCTTTACTAAATAAATACAGTTTTTTTCCATTAGAACACAGTGCATAAAGGAAGCCTTCAAATGTTCTTAACATGTTCTTAATTTTACTGAAAAAGAGCTATTCACTGTTTTCAAACAAAAAGATCTTCCCTAGAAAGCTTAAAATATTCTTAGCATGTTCTTAGCAAACTTCACGGTTATAAAGTCATATAGCTTTTATAGATACATACACTTACAGTTTTTGATTGGGATATTCAGCTCGGGCTTCAGCTACAGGGCCAACCAATATTGCAAGCACTGATACACTTGGTCATTTTCTTGCATCTTCCGGCATCATATTCCACCTCTTGATGATGATGGTGTTATTGATATTTTCTATTGTTTTTACTGTAATGAAAAGATAATATAATTTTATATTATCAACAAGAATCATTTCAGATCTGGTAATCCCCATTAATTTAACCAGAGGTGAATACAAAGGTACTCAGAGATTTTGACACGGAGAACGTTGACCTCCATATAAGGAATATGAACAAGGGTCACACTCTTCGTCAAATTTTTTGATAACCTTCTGTATCCGCCAGCACTGTAACCAGATATATTTGTATATTTTATTAGACTTATTTTCTTAGCGCTGAGATCCTAGTATTTATATTTTATATGCTAGGCCTATGCCTTTTTTAGGTAGGTGTCTGTCTGTATTTTTTTACGATTTGTGTTTTATTATTCTTTTGACAGTTTGTAATCACTAGATCAAAAGTGATATTGAAAAAATTGAAGAAATTTCGCGTTCAAAATTGAAAAAGATGTTTTCTTCACTTCGTCTCACTAATTTTATTCCTACTGTGTGTCTAATTGTAGGGAGAGTCTAGGGTGGGTTGAGAATAAAAGGTTAAATGAAGGTTATAAAAGCCATGTAATTGAGTTGGAGAGGCGTATTGAAAGTGTTATAAGGAATTTAAACAGTTGGCACAAATGAGCCTACAAATGTATAAAAAGTTAAACTGATGGATTTCAATTCATCTTCACCCATACCAGGTGTCCCACAACAATGTTTCAGTGTATTTACTGGCCATTTATCGTAAATAAGGGAATTGACGTTCATATGAAAGAGGGAAGTTCAACTTAAATATTGAGATTTTGAGGTTTGAGGTGTAACTTTTAAATTCGGTTCAGTAATTATTAAGTTATAAAGGTTATAGGATTTTAAAGTTCACTTTTTAAGTACAAAAACACGTCAAAGAAGGGGTATTAAATTTTAAGCAATTCATTACAACTCTTTTCTATTTTTAAGTATGAAAACATTTAAAAATGCCAAATTTGATACCCCTGAGTATTTTTGTACTTTTTTAAAAGTGTTTTTTTTACTTTAAAAGCTTACAAACTGGTAAATACTGAACCTAATTAAAATAGCTATGGCTTAAAATTTAAAGTTAGGCTTTTTTCCATATAATGATAATAACTCGTGACCATCAAACACTTTTACGGGATACCCAGTATATTCTTTTAAAATATCCTAACAACTATCATTGCTGACTTTCTAGCCACCTGTGAAAAGTTGAAAATGAATTCATATTCTTTTAAATATGTTTATTGCCAATAATACGAATATAAATATCTGCTTTAGACATTCCAAAAATAAAAACAAACCAGCTATTTCACTATTTACAAGATCACAATTTACAATGATAATTACAGAACCCGAATGAATAAAGATCGACATACAAACAAAATGGAAACAGTTATAAAATATTAGATCCAAAATATGAGTATATTTTCGAGTTATAATATAGATCGAGTTAAAGCCTTCGAGTTACGAAATATTACTTCACTTTTCGAGTTATGAATTATTTCTTAACTAGATAAATCGCTTTTTGAAATAAATTATCAACAGTTATTTAATGTCTAGATGGTATTAATTTAAGATTAAGCACATCGAGTTACTAATTTTAGAATGAATTCAGAATTTTAAATTTAGGCCAAAATGTCTCAACATGAATATTGTTTTGGTTATCTCTGAGAAAATCTTTAGTTTAGATAGCGGAAAGCTAATATGGAAATAGAATATGTACAAAATATATTTTAGATGATACGAAAATTAATAAAATAATTATTGTCACAGTAATTATGTAAAATGAGTTGTTCTGTAATATACTCAAATAGGAAAATGACTGATAAAATAGATTGATTTTTAGATATTACCTTTTCCCTCGGCAACATCATGCGATAACATCTGCATATTCTTGATAATACAGTCGGAACTTGTGCAATTATGGGCTCCTAGCAATGACGGTCATCGAGACAAAAACACTGCAAAATTAAGGATTTTTCGTTTATTGAGTACGGAAAATATATAAAATCTTTTATAGCTGTTGAGCTCCATGTAATTCGGACTTCTATGATACAATTCGAGTAAATCGAACATTGGTCGTGAAAAATTGTCTATCATGTATCATTCGAGTAGTAGAACAAATTTTGGATCCCAAAACAAAAGAGATTTAGTATAAGCAGCTGACACTTTTATGTGCACCATTTACCGAATCGGTCAATTTTTCAGGGAGGTTATATCCTGTTATCATCATCAGTTTGTTTAGTATGCCAAATTTGGTGTAACTAATCTGACAAACTTTCCATGAAGCTATGATAGGCGTTCCATATCAAAAGAGGTACCATTTTTATGCATGAAAGAATCCATATTGTTTTATCCGTTTTTCTTACAGTTTGATCAATAACCTGGTGCATATACCCGATGGAATCCACAGTATGATTTGCAATTCGGGCAAGAATGGACAGCATCTTTTAAGCTATCCATAACAAACGGAATCCAAGCGAAAATAAACAACCTATCCATATAAATGAGAGAAAAATTAGAAGCAAAGTCTCAAGAAAGTATAATTATTACACCCCTGTCTCAGCGACCCAGAGAGAATAATCTTTTTGTCAGCAGGGATAATAAAGAGACATAAAATCCAGCGGAGTTATCAAAAACGGATTTTTTTCCACTGAGGATACGAAATTCTATTGTCCTTTGTTCGAAATACTGGTGGGGACGAGACATTAAAGTCGATCAAAATTTAGTGGGCATTAAAAGATTTTTACGTTTTTCAACAGGGGGATGGGCCTTTTTCCAGTGGGACGAATTTTAGGCTATTTTTCCATCGGGAACGATTTTTGGGCTTTTTTGGGGTATTTCCAGTGGAGAGGGGATCCCACTGGGTCTGTGAAACGACAATGTTATATTTCACCTGTATATTTCAATATTATATGAAACGGGCGAACAGGAGGACGAGCTGTTTCATGCAATTCACCCATTCATTACAGGAGCAAATTGTTCGAAAAGTGGCTTTAACATACCAAATCATACATTACACTAAAATTTCTTAAAATCAAGAACACATCTTTCGTAAGAACCAAGTTTATAAGAATATTCAGAAGAAAAGGTTAAATAATGTTCTCAAAATTTGCTGAAAAACTTATTTCGATGTTTAAGCCTTTTAAATAGAATCTAAAATAATAATAACATTAAAAGGCTTCAAGTTCTTTTGAAACCGGCATAGTGGTAGCCCCCCCCCCCCCCGGATTATTTTTTTTTTTTGCGGGGGGGGGGGTTAATCTTTTTTAGTGGCATGGGTTTGGACGTTTTTATTTGTTCTCAAAGGAATTTATGGGGAGGGGGGGTCTCAACCCCTCTGCCCAACTAAGAGCCGGATTTTTTATCGTTGTAGCCACCGCGCCTGGGTTTTTGACGTGTCCGTCAGAACCCCGCACTAAGAAACAACAATATAAGAAAAGTAGACATACAGAAAGCTGCAAAGGATAATGGCAATGAGGTATTGGCATGTTCCGATTGTTTCTCTGACGTCAGTAGTCACGTGTTGCATACAAGTCACGCATTTCAACTGAACAGGCGCACGGCCAAGTTTCATTGGTAACATGGCTATCATAGATCTATTGTTCATAACGTAAGGGACTCCGCCTGGTTGCTGGGCTATCGGAGGTTGCTGCATACCTATGCCAGCAGGCTGCATCCCTACGCGAGGGGGCTGCATTCCTGGTTGCTGCTGCTGGTAGTAGCCTGGAGGTCCTGGTACTGCTCCCCCTTTTTCTTGGTTTGGATAGGATGTCATTGTGTTCAGATGAAGGTTTTATTTTTTTATTCTTTAAGTTTTATCTAAAGTAAAAAAATGAAAATATAAATATTTTATTTGAAATGATAATATTATAACTATAGATTTGTGTTATCTGAAAATCAATTAATACTGTAAGCCCAAAATGGAGCAAATCTAATTCTAAAACCATAATTTCAAGACAAAGCAAAGTATGATTAAAAAAAGCTTTAAATTATTGATTTAGTTATGAAAAAGCTACCCTATTTTTCACGGTCATAAAAATCAAACCCTAGACAGAAAAGTAATTCTTTTTGCTAGTATGTCGCCTTAAATAAAAGATATTATTGTACAATTTATACATAGAGGTTATAATTTGGAAAATAAAATGTTCAACTATATACAAAATGTATACAAGTAACAAATCAAAAATGGGTAAATATGGCGCGCCAAAAGGCTTTTTAATACTAACTTTTTTTTATAATACTAACTTTTTTTTATAATACTAACTTTTTTTATAATACTAACTTTTTTTTTATAATACTAACTTTTTTTTATAATACTAACTTTTTTTTTATAATACTAACTTTTTTTTTATAATATCAACTTTTTTTGTGATACCAAG
>JAUJPO010072122.1:0-11640 GCA_032270745.1 Tiaropsis multicirrata
GATATATGGGCATGTAGTTTTAGTGTCAATCCTATTTTTTCCCCAACTACGCAAATGCTAGTCCTTCTATTCGATTAGTTGCAAAAAAGGTTGCATGTCCTTCATACAGTATCAAAAAAGATGGCGTGATCATGATTATAAATTTATTTTGCGTGATTGCGTGATTTGGAAATTTATTTTGCGTGATGGCGTGATTTGAAAGGTGACTGGGAAGCCTCACAAAGAACGTTTGCGGAGAAAGTTTCATCCTTATGTTTTTTTTTCCACAACAGTTTGCTTTTATACCACGCCCTCACTTTAAACACCAAAACATCCAAAACAATGCTCAAGGTGATAAGTAAAATATAGAGGACGGTGTTTTTGAAACGAAACAAACAAGGCTGCGATTACCGAAGGCACATTACTGTTTCCTTTTGACCGCAAGCATAGCAAACACTTTTACAAAAGAACTATTGCGTCTCTAAAAAAAACTGAATAATTTTAATACTTGAAAATTTTAACTTTTGTGGCTGGTGGTACGACAGGGTTCAATTTAACACTTTGATGGTGCCGATATTATGTCTGTTAAAATGAAATACAGGGTAAGCATTAGTGCTGAGTGCCATCTATATGTTTTTCGGTCAAAGGATTTTTTCTTGCGGCATCTTATCAAATTGTCTGAATAGACCTTTTCATGAATTACGTCAAAGAGCAATACGACTGCCTCGTTTTGAATTGAGCGCTATGGTAACCGAATCCCAAGGGAGCTTATCGAAACTTGAATCCGTTGATAGATGTATCATTTTGAGTCTCGTGAGACGTAATCACCGTAAATGTCTGAAAACGAGCAGGCAGTCGTTGATCGTGGCGTAATTCATGAAAATGTTAGGGGCTGACGTTGTGGCCACGACAACTATTACCAACTTTAAAGAACAACTGGTCAAGTGGTCGAGTGAAGAAAAAGACCTCCATAAATTGTAAACTATAAAATATTGTTTCGTAGAGGTCAATAGACCTGTGAAATATATTACTATAAATAAATAAATAAATAAATGTATATTGCCAATACGTAGACGTACCGCAAGAGTAGTGGTGTGCATTTCGGGATAAAGCTCGAAGTACAATAGAATCTTATTCATATTCCTTTGAATAACATAAAAAAAGATGAACTTCATGATGTATACATGCATTGCGTATATACTACTCAAATCGTTTTTATAACAATCTCTCCAACAAAGTGAGTTAATGTCGAGAAAGTAAAATGATATGCAAAGTCTCCATGAAAATGTTGCAATGTATGTTATTTTGTAATTTTAACGTACGCCTTTGGCGAATTTTGGCGAGTATACTTGACAAAATGAGTACTCGCCAAAAGAACCAAAAATCCTTCACGCAATTTATATACCGTATTCTTTTCTTCTTTTTTGTACAGTATATTTTCATCATCGTCAGCGCTTTGGCTATTTACTACGTGGCAAAGAATGGAGTATGGATCGGACGGATCGTTGGAGAGCAACAAAACAACATGGAATCTGAGTTAACTACAAGTAAGATGATACTTTTTTGATTGTTTTGAATTTTAAATAAGACCCCCAAACTGCCTGGAATGCTTTCTAAGTGTTTTGGCCAAAATTTAAATATTTTTTACAGGGTCTGTTAATCTTTTCCACGCAGACTACGTATATATATACGGTTTGAAAAGGCCGTTTAACGGGTACACCGTTTTTTGGCCATCAGTCCTGACCACTTGACATTTTAGGAAAAAACATCTGCTACAGAACAGCTTTTTTACGCCAATGAGGTCTAGCATCACGGAATATACCCAATGAGTGGTATCCAACCAGTCTTAAAACCGTCTTACTTTTGTCTATGTAATATCCAAAAGTGAAAATAAAATCCACTGAATACTGAGTTCCAGTCAATCCGGTGAAGTACCATGCCGGATTCACGTCTATTGTATTATTATTTATACGAGACCTGACTTTTTGGTATTACACAATAGGCTCAGACTAATTCCAACTTAACGACTTGAGAATTTAAATACTTAACTACAGGACCAACGCCTTGATTTTAAAATTGGGGGCCAACAAGAATAGTGCCTAAGCTAAGAAGGACGAAATTTTTGACTTGTTTCTCTCTTTTTCTTTTTCTACAGTAATTTGAATTTCCAGTGTAAGGTAGCCTATGTATAACCAATGGAGGAGAGTGAACTAGTTGTCTCATTGCCTTATATGGTAGCTAATTACTCTCATTGAATAAGAAAGCCTACCTCTTGTATCCGACACTGCTTGTTTCCCATTAAGAATACCTCCCCCCCAGCGGTTTGCGTGATGACGTGATAGGCCTTTTTTTAGTTCGTGATGGCTTGATTTTAGATTTTAAAGTGTGTGATTGCGTGATCTAAGTTGTCTGCGTGATCGTGATAAAGAGAAAATTTTAGTCGCAATTGCGTGATTGATGTTCTTTTTCATGAAGCGTGACAAAGAAATTGAACATTGAACAACTTTACATACCGACATTATCGAATTTCCATTGAAAATTAAAAAAATCCCCTTCACGGATAGCCCTTTTTCTGATAAAATCTTTTGCAAGAGGCTTGCTTTAGCCAATCTAGATAGACTGATTTTGAAAAGATTTCTGGCTCGTTGGCGCTTCCTTAGATACTATATTATACAGTTTCTTTAAGAAAAATAGGTGAAAATTGCCATTATACTAAAATTGTATACATCAAATTTGCACATGGGAAATTTCAACGGAATCCTACTATGAAAAATACAGGGTTCCCACAGCTCTTCAAATCTCCTCAATTCTCCTCATGTAAAGTTCATGAATGATGAAAAGTTTATAAATAATGATACGTTTCAAAAATATAGTCCTATTTCAAGACATTGATATCCTAAATTTCTTGAAAGATTTTCTGCGCTCGCTTCGCTCGCAAGAACACCTGGAGACTGCTTCACATTTCTTGGCTTTCATAGCCTCCTCCCCAAAAATATTTGGGGTGGGGGGGGGGGTTCTGGGGGTATAGTTGACATGTTTGGTGCGTGGTACCTGTAAATTCGCCAGTGAGGGTGTGAGGGCTGCCTTTAATCAGTTTGAACATATAGCAGTTTTAGCCAGTCTGAAGAGTGTAAAGTCTCAAAATTTTCTCGCCGGACCCAACCATGGGTGGGTCCTCCAATGCTTGGATTTTACAGAAATAGAATAACATTGGGTATAACTATTATTAGGTCATATTCTATTAAAAGATCTTTATAATTCTCTTTAAACTGTACTGAAAAAATAGGAAAACTGGAATTGGACTTCAATGAAAATTCCTCGCATTGTTTTTATATCATATAATCTGTTCAAATCTCTTTAAAAAAATATTTCAAAAACGAGTCCAAAACGCTGGTTTTACTCGTCGTCTTATTCATCATAAAAAAAAACATAAAAAGACGATGGTTCTGCTGTCTAGCAGGAAAATTGAGATCAAATGATTTCAGGAATGACAAAAGTAAAATAACAGAAATTTTCCTAGTCTACTATAGTTGATAAGGTACCCCTAAAATGATAAATATTTTCTTGGAAGCTTACCTAAAAGGACACTATACTTTTTGTTTGTTTTCTATAAGAATATCAGGGTGAAAATTGCCATAATACATTGTTTGTTTTTAGTTGTTATTAAGTAGCAATATACAATTAGCAGGGTTTTCTGCGGTCATGAAAATAATGCGGTCTCCTTGAAAATAAGAATACATTAAGCGTATTTTACCCTCATTTTCTTGCCGAATCATAAGAATACTTCGGTTTTAGCCTCAATTAAAAAACACTATTCTTATAAAAAACATGTACCAGCCGCGGCCTCGGTAAATGAATGATAAAAATATGGGCGTGTAGTTTTGGTGTTAATTCGATTTTCCCCCCAACTACGTAATTACTAATACTTTCATTCGATTAATGGCAAAAATGTTGTATATAGGATACAGGACAGGATACAGTATCAAAAGATTTGGCGTGATCGTGATTAGATATTTATTTTTGCGTGATTACGTGATTTGGAAATTTATTTTGCGTGATGGCGTGATTTGAAAGGTGACTGGGGGGGTCCTCTTTAATCTTTCTTCAAAACTTTAGTATATACCAGATGGTCCAAAATAAACTTCCTTTGGGAGTTAGACTGTGTTTAGACGGCGTTTGATAACCCTTTTTGACGTGTTTTAATTTTAAAAGTTCATATAACTTTTGGTAACTGATAAATTAAATTTAAATTTTTTTTTCAAAAATAGTGCAGCTTTGGCTTTTTGTGAGAATAAAATTTGTAATTGTAATACCCCCTGTGAAGATGTTGTAAAATACAACGCAATAAGTATTTCATAACACACATGTAATACCCCTGTAAAAAAGTCCCCAATTATAATATTTCATAAGGTTCCTTTCGTGCTTTTTTTTTAACATTTCAAAATAGCAAAGTCCAAATCCCAAAATACTCGCAGTGAAAAAATGCTTCTACTATATTCCTGTTGCACGCTTTTTTATAATAGTTCCTTTAACAATACCAGGGTGAGATTTTGGGTTTAAACCTATTGTTTAGAACAATAGAAAAATAAGTATAATGCTCACCCTCAACGAAAAAAGAACAGTATTCTTATAAAAAAAGCGTGTATATTACGAAACATTATTAACTTTTTGGGCCAACCATCAACAAAGTTTTGAGAAGTATTTTTAGGTCATCCGGCCGCAAAAAATTATGATCTTTAGATAATTGGTGTGAGAATTTCTGAAATTTTGAAAATAAGCAAACAACATAACATACAACATATGCAAAAAACATATTTAACAAAAAATTACAGTTTATAGCCTAAACACTTTGTCGTCACCATTGCACATTGCTACCTCCTCAATTTCCAAAAAAATAATTCACTTGCATTTCGTCACACTTGTTTGCGTTTAGAAATTACGAATGGGAACAGAACCTCTACGGAAATCAGTTTAGATATTGATCGTCGGTCAAGTGCAACCTGTAAGCACTGAACGTGAGCTTGATGGTCGAAACCAACGTCTTTCAACGTTCAAAAACTTCACATTATGGACGTCAAAACAAGGTTTCGTGTTTAAAATATTTGACTGTCGCAAATATGAAATAAGAGAAATTTTCTCCCCAAGTTTTTAAAAAACAAAAACATTTCTTTTTTAGGGTTGATCTCAATACTAACATCCAGACTCTAATTCTTTGCATCCTCTTCACTCAATGCTTTTCTAAAGTCTGTCTGTTCAAAAAGAAGAAAGATGGCGACAGTGCATTCGTGTTCGACAACGATGGCGGCGACTGTCCAGAATGCAGGAAGTTTTTCTTCAAAGATATTTGGCCAAAGTTTGAAAGAATCAGTATCAATTGGCATTTCATATGTCAGTACTATAAAGATGTGCCCAGGTTCTTTACACTGTACGATATTCGATATCGCATGCCCTTGTTTTCAGCTTATCGGTTGAATCTGAAAGTAGAAGAGACGCCCTGTAGTGCAGATGTACCATGCCCTAATGGAGCTGCAGGTACTAATGCTCCTAGTACAAGTGGAGTTCAAGGTAGTGGTAGTGGTCCTATTGCAGGCCAAAATCCTAGCAGCAGTAGTGTTGGAAGCGGCTCTGGTCCTAACCCTCCTGGCACCTCTAAACAATCTCCTACGACTAGCTCTTCCAATCAACAACCATCAGGACAAAAGCGTCCAGCATCTGTCCAAGCCACCGACTCTGAATCAAAGCCAAAGAGGAAAAAGCCAAAGATAGAAACTTCTGAAGCGTCTAAAGGTAAAGGCTCTTTAAAAGGTACCCATTCAAAAGATAACAGTAAACAAGGGTCTTCTTCCAAACTACCAACAAATCAAAGCGGTTCTTCTTCAGCAACTTCCTCTTCCGCTAGCAGCAGTCATGATAAAGGAAAGAACAACCCGTTGAAACGACCAAAGGATAAAACGAAGAGCGAAAAGGAGATCGAGAAGAAAGAAGAACAAAAGAAAATGAAGAAACAAGAAGAAGATCAGAAGAATCCAGATGCCGGTCCTTTTGACGATTTTGATCGAAAGAAACGAAATGAAGAAGAAACTGATGGATCGGAGATAGATGTGAGCGTAGACAATGAGGACGGAGATCTTGAAAACGAAGCTGAACGTATAACAAACTTCCATTCTGGAAGAGCGTATCGGCGCAATTTTAATGTAAAGAACAGTTCTATTATTAACAGTCTGTATGACTCGTTCATTCAAGACTTTTATAAAGGCTACAGTGGAGAAATAAAAAGAGAAAAAGGTGAAATGTCTGAGCGAAAAGCAGAGAATGACCAACCAGCCAGTTTATCTACCAAAAAGGTTACCATCAAAAAACCGAAAATGTCTCCATTATCAAAGTATATTACTGAGTCTGGTGGCATCATTAGTGGTGATTCTGGTAGTATAAGAACTACGGAAGACTCCTCAGGGTTCGCTCGAACCAACAACAAGCGTGGTGGAGGCACTGACAACAATAAAGAGGAAAAGAAAAAGCAATGGAAAAATGAGCCGCAACTTGAAATGCCTAACGATGACAGTAAGAGAGAGAATTTTAAGAACATGGCCAAAACAAGCTTAAAAGATGAATTCCCTGTGTCACCCCAAAAAGTTGATCGTCAGCCACAGAGTTCGAACTTTGAAAATTCAGGATGGGATAGAGGACATTTGAATCCAAATCGTTTCCAAGTGAGTCTATTACATTCTATATTTTAAGTCTGTCAATTTATTCAACTTTAGCTTGCGACTGCAGTCGAGGGCGACCCGAAGGCTCCCTTTTCGATAGCTGTGTACCCGAAGGAAGAGAAGGGTGTCGCACTCTTTTCCTTGGATTTCTCCACTTACCCTCGATCTAATCCCTTAATGCTGAGTGCCAAGCAGGACAGCAGCGAGTACCCAGTTTCAAGTCCTCGATCTGACCCGGCTGGGGGTTTAACTCACAACAACGGGAGGCGAACATTCTAACCACTTGGCCACCATCGCTATTCAACTTGCCTTTCTGACTTCTTTTCGCTACTTACACTTTGCACGTCTTTAATGACAGTGTGGATCTAGCCTTACTAAATAGTACTATGCTAGTAATGTTCAACAAATTAAAGTCTGTTGCAATAAGATTGTCAGTAAAAACCTTTTCCGTGTAGAAACCAGGACATTATCACTTACATACTTTTTGTTTCTTTCGTCATACCCTGGTTTCTACATATTAACGGTTTTAACTGGTTTTTACTGGATAGCTTTTTGCAGCATACTTTCGGTCTCATATCAATACTCACTATGTTTCCAGCCGGGACGGAACGTTGTTATAACGGCCAAACAATGTTGTTTCAACACCAGAACGTTTTTTGGATGTTGAAACAATGTTAGGATAAACGTTGTGTTTATACTGGGGTACATCATTTTATCCCTAATCTCTTGTTTCGAATTTACTTCGTTTCACTTAACTATAGATAGAGGACGATAGTAAAACGCAACTTCACATTCCTCATCAATACTCACTACATCATTTTATCCCTAATCTCTTGTCTCGGATTTACTTCTTTTCACTAAACTATAGGTAGGGAACGATAGCGAAGCAAACATTCACATTCATCATCATACATAATTTTATCTCTAATGTCTAATTAGACACTTTTAGAATTACTGAATGGCGTAGCGGTTCAGTCTATTGCAGAGAACCACATCGGTGCGGAATACGGATCTTAGGGCTTCTTTCTTTTCACTTAACTATATAGATAGAGGACGATAGTAAAACAACATTCCTCATCAATACTCACTACATCATTTTATCCGTAATCTCTTGTCTCGGATTTACTTCTTTTCACTAAACTATAGGTAGAGGACGATAGCGAGGCAACATACACATTGACCAATGCCGTTCCTCAATATCCAGGTTTCAACTCTGGTTACTGGTGTGAACTAGAGCAGTACACCCTTCAAGCTATGAAGACTTTTTGCAAGAAAGGGAAGCCATATTTAATCACGGGCGCAACCCCTAGTTTGACGCCCAAAGCACGAGAATTGGATATCGGGACGAAACAAAAATCGAAATTGGTGAGACTTTATCGGCTTTCCCTCTCATCTTTCAGTCAGGAAAAATTGAAAATTAACTGGAGGTGATCTCTGGAAAATATTTGGCAAGCATCTCCATCTGATAGAGAAGTTGTCATTTTTATGTAAAATCAAATGTGACTCCTAGATTTTCGACGAAAAATTACATTTTACTGGTTTTTCGGCTAATTAACAGTTGTTCCTAACTGTCTTTGGTTTCACAAAGCTGAGGAAACATATTTCAAATCTTAATTTCCAAAGAAAATGGACACATGTTAAAATACCGAATGATGCATGATGAGGATAACGTAAGAGGAGGAAAGAGGAGGCATGTAATTCATCTGCCAATTTGAGTCCACGTTTTTCTTTTGTACAAAAGTCTCTAACAGTCTCTAACTTGAATAAAAGAGACATTTTTTGTCTCGATATATCGTTCTCCAAACTCGTTTAAGATACTTTACTATGGAAAACTCGAGTGGGATCAAATTGGCAGCTCCATAACCTCTAGGAGGAGGAGGAAAGAAGGGGGAGACATGGTCGGGAAAAGATAATGTCCGAGAGGATACTTTTTAAGTAACTGGAGTTGATGTAATAGAAAATTAATTTGAGATACCTCTAAAAGTCGTACGTGTTGCAGAGAACAGAGAATCAAAGGAAGATCTGACTTCTAAACGTGTATTATACTCTCTCAGACAGGAAGTTAAAATTTAAAAAATAATATCCACTATTTTTTCCAAATTTTCTTTATTCAGATTGTCATTCCATTGATGTTATACACTGCTGCGTGTTGTGACAAAGGTGCCGATTCATTCTCTTTTGGTTTTTATGGTACAAATGAAGCTAAACCGAAAATTGGTGTTGTTAAGGTAAGTTTTAAAACATCAAATGGTTTTAATCACGTGTATACACCTTCAAAAGAAAGCCTGTTCTTCTTTTAAATGATCGGAATTAAGTCCAGATTTATTTTTCATTTATTTTCGATTTACGATTTATTTTTCTATGTTTTGGTTGATCTTACTTCTTACATAGAAAATTCTTCAATGAATGATGATTTCTCGCTTTTCAATTAATAGGTAGAAGACTTGATCAGTATTGTCAACAAACAACAAGATCCTACAGACAGGGTCATATTCACTCAATTCTTTCCTGGAGGTGATGACAACTGCAAAAGTGACCAGGGATCACAAGCCATGAACGAAATCAAGAAAAAAGTTGAAGAAATGCAAAAAAAGCGATTGGAATCGATCATATTCGATGAATCTTTATTGATACCTGAACCAAAAACCAAGGACGGAGGAGCTGGAGGACCAAGTAGTAGCACGGCTTCCACCAGTGGGAAAGGGGTAACAGACAGCAAAGGAGGAGGAAGCAAGAGGAAACTTCCTGATCATAAAAGAGTAACCGAAACTGACGAAGATGTCGTCAACCTTGACGTCCCTCCAACAACTAACTAACTAACTAATTAACTAACTAACTAATCGATTGAACTTTTCAACACTCCCCTCAACTTATATTGAAATTTTTATACAATGTCCAATGAAAAATATCATTTGATGTTCAATTTATAATATGGAAAGAACTAAATCTTTGTACTGAATGTATTTAGTATGAGAGATGGGCCTGGGGGGTCACGCGATTTAAAAACGATGATGGTATGTGCGGCCAAAAATTGGACCTTCAAATTCGGACCCTTACAGTGCAGTTTAAAATTTGCTGAAAACCGACCCTTAAAGTGCAAAGAATTCCCTACCCTTACAGTGCACCTGGATTTTGTCAAATCTACCATTAAAATAAGAAATTGCAAAAATATACTTTTTTCACTGGACTCTCATTTTTTAGGCTAAATTCCTTAAAAATGCTGAAAAACAATCAAAATTTGTATGATTGAATTTTTTTTTTCACTCAGTTTAAGGGCCGCACATACCGTGGGTCGTACCATATGAGTTAGCTAAAACTGGAGATAATGGGCGATAAATGCACTGCAAGGGTCGTTTTTTTTTGGCAAATTTTGCACTTTACTATAATGGACTGAATTTGAAAGTCCATTTTTTGGTCATGCGCACTAACGTTTTAAAATGGAGTGCCTCCCGCGGATATTAAACAAGACTTTTACCATATGATAGAAGAGGAAAAGAGGTACGCTGCTAGTAACATGTATTGATTTTTTACTGGAGCTGTTCTGTTGTTCCCCCGTATCATTGACGGGAAAATTAATTTTTAATACCAAGTTTTTCATAACTTTTTATACCACCAGAGTTTTTCATAACTCTTATACCACCAAGCCAAAAATCGGTCCTCTTGGACAGTGTTCTCGCCCTGGAGGGTATGGAGCTGCCAAATCTAGCCCATTAAAGTTTTCCGTAGTGAAGTCTCTAAAACAAGTTTGGAGAACGAAGCATCGAGACAAAAATTTGCCTCTTCTATTCAAGCGATTTTCAGAGACTTTTGTGCTAAAGAACGACATGGGCTCAATTTGGCAGATACATTATATGCCTGACTGCCTCCGATGGTCTGGTTTGAAACTGGATTTTCGTCAAAGTTGCCTGTAGAAATGACGATTTTGTCCTGCAAAACTTTTTCATTTGTCAATTTTTTAAATCTTTAAAATCTTGAGACTTTCTTTTGGTGGCGGCGTGTGGCGGCGTGTAGGATCACAGAAGGAGTAAATGGCGCCAAGGTTCTACTTATCAAGCGTCTAATTAGATTTAGATAAAAATAAAAGGCTTTGTACGTAATTAAAAAAAACTCATACCAAATTTTCCAGTCAAAAGAAAATGTTACACAAAAACAAACACAGCTACTTCAATACCATTTCAACACAAAATCCAATCAACATACATATCATATAATGTACAAATCCGCTTAATTTGACACAAGAACAAAAATCAAAAACATGTATAAAAACAGATAAGCCATCATCTGATCATTATAAAATGGAGGAGGACTGGCCAAAAGAGCTAAAATAGATACTTCTTATGCAAGTGTATATCTCTATAAGTGAACCAAATTTTTTTTATTTCTCTCCAACCTAACTGTGTTGTGAGATCCATGGTACCACATGAACTGTTTTAATAGGATTTTTGCACAGCGAGATTTTGTTTAGTTATACTACTATAAATTGATATACATTTAAAAATGTTTCATAATTAAAAATAACATACCCTCATAATGTTATTAGCTTACAACAATAAAGTTAGATAAACTGTCTGCGACAAAACCCACCTGAGGAAACCTAAAGACCTCTCCTGTGATGTCATATGTTTTGGATTGCCTTGTTTAGCCTTAACAAAATATGCTATATATTTGGGCAACAGAAGCAATACGCCTCTAACTTTGCCTCCAAATTCTGTCTCGTTTATTCCAGATTTTACTAAAAAGAACTATACAGTAAAGAAAGCGAGAAAATCAAAACAAGCTGAAAAATTAAGAAATGAGTATGAGTCTTTAAATACTCTCTGGTAAGCAATTTCACAATAGTAAATGGGTTATTTTAAAAGGTGGTACCATACCATGGGGTACCCCAATGGTGTACCTTTTGGTGTACCCCAATTATTTACGACCAGAGCAATAACAGCCGCAATTTCTGCAAATA
>JAUJPO010072133.1:0-11638 GCA_032270745.1 Tiaropsis multicirrata
GGAGAACAAAACTGTGTTCTCTTCGCGTTCCTTAAAATGAGGATAACTACAGGTAATCAACTACATTAAAGTAGTTATCAAGTTATGACCTTTTAAAATTCATAACTCAATTTTCAAAAGGCACAAAAACACGTCAAAAAAGGGGTACCAAATTAGGCATTTTTTAAAACTTTTTTTACAGAATTCTTTTTCAAAATTTTCTAATTTCTCCATTTTCTTCCTACTTTGACATTTCCAATCCAAAAATATTGTTTTTCAAACCTTTATTGCCATTGATTAAGTCGTAAAACATATCATAAAAGAGTCCCAAAAGAGTTAATTGCAAAAATTTAATACCCCTGCTTTCGAAAAGTGAATTTTAACTTTGCAATCCTCATAGCTTTATAATTGCTAGGCCCAACTTAGAAATTCATACCCCGAGACTATATCTTCTTTCTAAAAAGAGTGACTTTGGTTTCAATCAAGATTTCTTTCGGCCTCGAGCAGTCGCCAAATGTGCGAAGTCTTTTTTGAGTCACCCAGTAGACTTGCGTGTAACGTTTGATTCACAACATGAGAGTGTCGTACTCCCGTGGGGAAAATGGAACTCCTGCCACCTGGGTGAAAACCAGAAATCCTAACCCTAACTAGACCACACGGAGCATGTCAACATCTGAAACATTTTTCAGTGAGTACGACATGAAATTGTTATCGATGACAAGGGATTTTCTTGTAGAAACCAATCGAAAGAACGTCTAAATGTTAAAAAGAAAAAACTTCTCACCTTATCAACTTATCAACGCATTCTTCAATTTGTTGGGGATTGTATTTGGTGACCCATTGCAAGGAATTGGACCATGTCGGTGTGATCTTCAAACAGATCCTTGATGATGCGATTGCTGCACACGTAATCATTGATGGAGGATAATTATTAAACTCGTGGTCTAAAGAAAAATTAAAAAAATGAATTGAAGTTGAAAAAAACTAAAAACAATTTCTCGCCGCTTGATCATATCAACAGTTTCATCTTTAGTTGCTTCGTAGTACTTTTCTTTGGTGTTCAAGATAGGTAATATTATCTGTACTGGTTAGTCAGATCAACTTCGTAAAAAAATAGCATTCAATTTTATTTGCCATATCATCACTCCATGAAGGAGGAATTTCAAATGAAGTTCTTATTTATGTTAGTTTCTTTTATACACTGGTACTCAACCATACAGATAAAGTGAGAAAAATCATTTTAAAGTTAATTAGCTCATTAATAACCAGACTAATTAATGACCTGCTAGGGAATTTTTAAACCTAATTTAAAAAGTTGTACATATATTATATCTAATAAATATTATCCACCCTAAAAATATAATTATCCCCAATCAAGTCATTTGTGAGATTAACTTTTTAATGATTAGAAAAGATGAGGAATAAATGCGAAGAAAGGATTGTACTTCCATGGGTTCCCTGGGAAAACCTACTAGCGTAACGGCTGTGATTAGTACAAAATCGAAGACGCATTGATTTCGTTTCACTGTTTCAAGATAATTAACATCAATTCTCGCATGTCATTATAAATAGTTGATAATTTCAAGACAGATTGATAAAAAAGAAAAGAAATCAATAAAGAGTAATCTGAAAAATACAAAACCGGTTGAAAGGTCGAAACAGTGTTGTTTGATGCAGATCATAAATCGGTCATCGACCGGACGTTATCCTGCAGTTATTTTGTGTACAATAATTTTTGAAGGAGGAAAGTACATATCAGACTTTTTGAGGAAAGTTTTTTCAAAATAATTTAAAGGAAAATGAACGAGGAAAGACGACAAAGAAACAAACTTGCCATGATAAAATCAATCGAAGAAATGAACAATTTGACCAATCAGGTTGTTTTCAAAACAATAGGAATCAAAGAAGCAATAGAAAACGACCGAAACTCACATCCATTCCACAACACCGATTTACAAAAAGCAGAAGCGGATTCAAGCCAGGCGCAAGAATTAGACCAGAAAGCATTGTGTATATCGATCGCACACGCCAAGAAGCGCATACAAGACACAGAGGAGAAAATCAAGTCAACTCGAGAAGAAATACGAGTTGAGCATCTCAAACGAAGTGAGTTATTTAAAAGGCTGAGAGAGCTTAAGACTAAAGAGAGTGAAAAGAAAACACCGCATCAGCCTAATGAAGAAGAATTTGAAAACAAGATCACCGTACAGAAAGTCAAAACAGTGTCTGGTATAAGTAATTATATGGGAAAGAATGCCAAAAGACGATTACGTAAAAATCTCTTATCACCAAAAGATATCTAAAGGAAATATATGTTTAACAACCAACACAATATCCCTGCTAAAGATTTTAAACAATTATCACACGCCTGTAGTCCAGGAGAATTATAGTGATTTATAAGGGGACTTAAAAATTTCGTCCACATGGAATTGAAACCCAATGGAAAAATGCTCAATGTATGTGAAGTGGAACTGCACTGTAAGGGTCCGATTTTCTATTTCTATTTCTATTTCTATAAGTTGATCCAAAGGGTACATTGTGTACATTTTCCCGGATATAAACTAAAAATTCTAAAAACAGTGTATAAAATAAATGTTTTAAAAACTCATGGCATTGTGATAGTAGATTAAAAGTATTGAGAATTAGGTCGAGAATGGTTGCAAATCAAAACTTGAGAAAATGAAATTAGACCCGACTGATAGACTTAAATAAACAGTTTACATATATCATAATCTTTTACTACAAACAATTTTGACGGCATATTCTACTGCCGTCAAAATTGTTTGTAGTAAAAGATTATGATATATGTAAACTGTATGATTTATTCAAATTTGATTTTGAAAGTGGCACTCGACGGTTTTTCGTTCCTATGGACCCAATGAACATGATTCAACAAAAATATTCCGTATGGACGAAAATTTTAGTTCGAACCCTAATATTCCTCTTGACAACTGTGGTAATACACCGACGAGTAAAAGTCATTCAAGGAGCTTGGTGAACTAGATAGACTGTCACCATAAATTTGACAAAAACATTTTATGTGGGCCATGCTATATAATAAATACACTAACGTAAGAACAACCCTCATATGAGCAGAAGAAGACAAGGACAAGGCTGGCAAAAGAGAGAAAACACTTACACTTTATAAACACTTACTTTGTAAAGCCACCTCTAGGAAATACATGGTGTACTTTTGAAGATACGTTCTTGCTTTACCAGGATGCGTGATGGTTTCACAGCTATGTTTGTCATTCTCATCGATCGAACATTCCAAATAGAAGCCAATGAATTGGACAGGTGTTGGCAGGAGCAACCTGAAACACAAATTTCACTAACTTAGAATAAAAATGTTGATGTTGAAAAATAAATTCTTATGACTCGATAGTTTTTCATTTACCTTTTTTGTGTTCCAGACAACCTAAAACTAGCAATTCATAAAGAGGTCATCCACTAATTAAATTCCCATAATCTATTTATATTAAATAAAATGCATATCTATGCAGCTATGCAACCAGTAAGTTTCGTTGCCAACAAGATTTCTAACAAATGATGTAATTGGCTATTTACAATCATGTGATCATTTGGCAACTTAAAAAAGAATTTCTCAAAATAGTAAATTTCTTTATTGCTATTGCCACTGACAAATCATGTATATGAAATAATAACACAGCTTCTAAAAAATTAATTTCCTTAAAACGTACGTACTGCCTTATCAGGCATTTTAACGCCGACCGGCATAATGTTATTCCGCCATTCACCAATCTAGGGCTAACAACGCCGATTACGACAAAAGTTGCTATACAAGTGTAGCGATGTGGCCCTCCTTAGCCTAGCCCATTATAGTCTCGATCACCATACTACCAGGATACGTTAGAGAGGTAAGGGTGTAAATATACAGTTATACAGTTTAACTTGTGTAATTCGAACTCATATAATTCGAAAACACAATGCGAAAAAAATCTTCGGACTTAATCAAACTTAATCAAACTCCCATAATTCGAAATTTATGTAATTCGAAAATTTTTTCCTGTCCCCTGGGGATTAGAACTACATTAAACTTTCTTTGGTTCAATATTCATAGAGAAATTTGGTTCGAATCCTGAAAATAGAAAGATACTTTTTAGGCTCTATTATGGGGTAATTTTAAGTCTTTCAATTGAGCATCTTGGGTCGTCGACCCATGAAAGTTTATTAGATTAGTGGTCTGTTTTTCTTTTTTGAAAAGATCAGAAAATATGATTGCAAAAAACATACGATTTTTTAAACAGAAGCATGCATACCTCCATTCTAAGAGTGACATAATGTTCAATTCCATTTCAAGAAAGTCTTCAACCTCAAAATCATTTGTAAAGATAGACTTCAACGTTTGAACACGTGGTATCAAGTCATCTCGCTCGTCCACTTTTGCTGGAAAAGTAAATCAAAGCAACAATTTAGATTCCTCTGTATCTCCCAGTGCGATATGCACTGATGCTTTTGTTCGAGTTAAAGAAAATTGAAAATAGAGAAAGGAACTTATTAGCAACAACCTTTCTGGCTCAAGAGGTTAAGGATAGAATAGTTCACCATGCAAGTGTTCCAAAAGAACTTAGGCCGTTTGAGGACGATCGTATTTTCGACTTAAGAATCTTCTTTTTTGGCCTAAGTTGATGAAAATCAAATGCGTATTCAGTTGCAACACAAAAGGTTGCTAAATTTGGTCTCTTTGGAGAGATTTTCACCTTGAAAATTTGCCAAAAATTACTACCTTTTTGAGATTTTTTGGACCAAAATACTAGAAATTACTTGATTCAGTTTACACTAGCTTCTGTCCTCTGGCGAATTTTTTGAAGCCACAATACTGGCAGTTTTCCCTCAGGTAAGTCAGGGTCTCGCAGCGGGTCTGACTTTTTGAAAAAGAATGTCTGCCGCCAAGCCTACCCTACATGTAGCTCGAATTAAGCTTCTCTTAAGTATAAGTACTCTTGATTGAGTTTTATTGTTAAAATATTTTTTAAACTAGTGGCAAACACCCGGCTTTTTAGGATGTTTCTGTAGAAATGATTACGTAATGGAAATCATGAATACATGACAAGGAAGTTGCTACAAAATGTTGAAGAACACTTTTACTACCTACTTGCCACATAAAGACAACAAATAGCCATCAAGTTGAGTTGGTTTTGTTTTGGGAAATCCATCTTGTCCATTACGGCATCCATGAGGGCAACACCGAGGTGCACTATACCGTGGGTCAGGTGAAGTTTCTCACCTAATAACGCCAACCAGTCAACTAGATATCTGTAAGAAAAGTTATTGTATGTATGTTCTGACAGCTTTAACAAGCAACACCTTATTCATAATGTTTGGTGTTGGTTTAAATTTCTTACTTAAATGGTGAAGTGTTAAACTCAATTAAACAAAGGCAGCCGATTAATAATTATAACAATTTAATGATTGCATGGTGTTAATTAAAACCAAGACTGATTTTGCCAATAATATAGCCAATATATTTTGCCACTTTGCTGCTTCGAAAGATTTTCTACCCTAAAAAGATGGCAGTTGGTACATTTTTAAAATTTTCATCAAATGATTTTGAAAATCTGAAAATTAAGAAAATTGAAAATTAAGATGTTTTTTATGTGAAATTTAATATTCCTTTTTTTTTTAATTTTGATGTTTCAAAATCACCCCCTTAACCCTATAGGAGCCTGAAGGTTTATATTTGAAATATTTACCTTCGAAAACATAGTTGTGGAGAATTTGCTTCAAACTTAGCAAGGGATTTTTCTTTTTCTCTCAAAACTTTATGTATATCATCAACAATGAGCAAATCCTCTTCTTCTATTGGCACATTATTGAACATTATAACTCACTCATTTATTCACTAAAAATAAAGATCAAATTTCAGTTCAAGATGTAAAGATTTTTTTAACGATTCATCGCAATGACCAGAAATCCTAAGCAGACGGTATCTTAGATTGATTGCTGAAATTAAGAGTTTGAATTAAGATTTAAAATCGGTTCAACTACTATAGTGCTTCTGATTTTTCAAGACAGTGTAAGACAAAGAGATAACAAATAATTTTTGAAGTTTCAATCTGTAATAAAACACAATGGTTAAATAAAATTATATTATCAAAAATATTGGTTCAGGCAAACCATTTGATTAAAATTAAAATAACGAGAAATTTATTTATTTTTAAAGAAACATTACACATTCAGTGTCTCTTTAGTTTTAAGGCAACTCTAATGAGGAAAAGTGAAAAGAAATAGTCATGAGACACTGTCCAAAAGCCGTCCTTAACCTTTGATACCTAGAAAGCCCTGCAAGTGCCTAAGTATAAAAAAATAATATTGCTCCATTACACCTTAACATCATCACAGGATAGAAGAGATGAAAAATGACAGAATTGTCTCATAACAGACTTTTACTATGTCCAAATTTGATTCACCTTATCATCCCAATTTGTACCAATCAGCCATCCAAACCAGGACAAGCTTTAACAATTTTCATTACTTTATCCAAAACTATAGTGTTAGTGCTTCTACAGCAATCAACAGTATATGGTGGTTCAATCGTAGCTATTCCATTAACAACTGATAGTGATTCCGATTCCGATAGTTCAACTGGAAGTTGGTTCTTTTTAAACCATTCAAATAAAAGTTTTTTCCTTTTGGTTGTTTCTTGAGTACTAATAGAACCATAACTTTTGAACAATTTATCGTTCAGTTTCTTCTTAAAGTCTTTAAATATTTGTACATTGTTAGAGCTGTCTTCGTTCTTAACATTAAATGATTTTACAGCATGCTTCATAATGACTTGGGTGCATACTTCATTTTTCTCATTAAGAGTAATTAGTATTACAGAGCCACTAACAGGATCAACTGTGTAGCACTCACCTTCAAAAGCAATTCCATTTACAAGCTCAATCTGCACATATTTATCGATGTACTGCTCCCATTCCATTGTATAAAATCTAATAAAATTGTCTCTATATGGAGACAGCAGAATTAAAATTATAATGAACAAAATTACTTTGTAATTAAGACAAGCTCAAAGTTAAACTTGGTATTCAACATCGTATATTAACCTCCATATTTTTTGAAAACATAACAAAAACATTGACATCAATTTTTACGTTAGATTTCTGTACGTTACATTTTTCACTTCTTTAGTCTGAAGACAACCTTCACAAGACAAGGTTGAAATATCACGATTTAAATAATATACACAACGATCATCAAAATGATTTTACTATAACTTACTTCGTTCTTATCAAAATGAAAACATTATTCTTTTTTGTTATTTAGGTTATCCTGGGCAAGGTCAAAATATACAATCAAAACATGTTTTCTCGGACACTCCTCACGTATCTCCATCACTACTTCCCTAATTCTGTCATCCCTATTTAAAAATGGCTCCTTTTTTATCAGTTCTTTATTATAGGTGGAAAGATTAAAGGTTAAAGTTATAATATTTTAAAACTGTCAAAGATATTTGGTATTTTCTGTCAAATAAAAAGGGGTGACAAAATAGGGGCATAGAGGGGCTGACGGAGATAGGGCCATCTATGGTAACAGATTTTGGGGTGGTCAATATTCGATGTCTGACCGCTATTTCAAGTCTTGATCTGTTGCAAATTTATAAATATGACCAGCTTTTAGCAAGCACCTGTTCCGTTAAAACTACTAGCCAGCCTACTGTAGGGCGAGGGGAATTAATGAACCGGTTTACTGTCGACTGCCCGCATGGCTTGTACTGGCCGCAGGCAATTTCTCATTACTTAAAAAAAGTTCATTATTTTCTCTTTTTTACAGAAATTCAGAGTAAACTTACCAAATGTTACAAAAAAACTTTTTTCCTTGTCAGTCAAGGAAACTACCATGTTTTGAGCGTCAAAAACTAAGCACGCCTTGAACACGCAGGAGAAAAGCATCAATAAAATTTGATCGTTTTCGCGCTACCATCGTGATTTTTTCATTGTTTTGGAGTTTCCCAATTGTTTTTTTTACGCACAGAGGGAGCGGGGCCTTGTTGGCTTCTGCTATGTGACTCGTGGTTTGTGGCCGATTATAGACAATCAAGGACCAATTGAAAAAAACAATACGGGATCATGTAATCGAGTCCAAGCGAACCGCCCGCTCCGTAGAGTTTTGATTCATGTTTCATCTTCGTTTTCAATGAAGACAAGCTGTGAGGATGAAGAAAAATACGTAACTTTCTAGCTAATACAAGTCGTCGTTCTATACATGGATTAAACTTCACCACAACTTGTCTTCAATGGCTTTGAGGGCTGACGGTAAAATCCTTTTGATCTTTAATTGATTTCTTTCGTTAAACACGGCAAAATTGTTGTGTATGTTGACACTTAAAATTTCCTTGACTGCTTGCGTACTCGCACACTAGCCACTCCAAATTTATGAACGGCCCACCTTGCTTTCAAAACTAAAAAAGTAAAAGAATGCCCATGGTTGTACAGCATTGGATAAAAATCCTGTGTCAAACTCATTATTTCCCCTTGCCTAATTGTAATCAAATTGTAACAGAACATCTACATAAACAGACCTTGAGAACGGCAATTCGCCGAAACTAGTTGGAAATATACGTATTTTATTCTATGGCTTATCTACCTTCCCCCATGTAAAATACATCTACATAAACAGTTAGGGATACCTGTAAATTTACACATCATTTGACAATATCTCCTAATTTGGAGATTAACATCTAAATTATGGAGATGGAGAAGGAGATGGGCAAATTTTGAGAGGTGGTTCTTTAGAGAGGTTTTTCACAACTACTGGAATGGTCCCCGTTCAAATTGTCAAACCTGTTCTCCATTAAGCTTTTGGCCCAGGGGAGAGGGGGGGGGAGCACACTCTATCTCAAAACTACAGTAAAATCAGACCCTTACAGTTCAGTACAAAATTTGCTAGAATGTGTCAATATGTCAATATTTGTACAAAATGTCCAAATATTACCGTATAATATCTCCATCACCCCCTCCCTAATTCTGTCACCCCTTTTGATTTGCATACCGTAGATAACCCTATCTCCGTCACCCATGCCCCAATTTCATCACCCCTTTTAATTAGCAGCCAATATCAATTGACTCTCTTTGAAAGTTAATTGTACAACTTTGACCTGTATTTTTTCACCTACAATTAAAATCTCATAAACAAAGAGAATGACCTTTTGAAAATAGGGGTAACGGAGATAAGGCCTTTCTGATATGTCTCCTACATTTCTGAGATGTCTCCCACATTTCTTGACATGCATGCAAATTTCACTAACACTTTAATCCAAATCGGAATATTTTCAGAATTATTTTAAAGTTATTTTTATCATTTTTTATCATTTTTTGCAACTGTGACTGCAAATAACTTTGGGGGGTAGAGAATTGCTTTACTGGCTTAAAAAACTTCTACATATTTTTTAGAAAGCTTTTGAATGAGCTTTCAGAGGTTTTTTAAAATCAATTTCAGATTTCTGCCTGGATGCCACTCAGAAAAATCTTGGCGTCTTCGGGGCTCCTTGTTTGACCTTTCCAACCACGACCCTGGACACCACCGGACATTGTCTGGTGGGAGTATTGTGGGAGAATTCTAACCTCTAAATACTACCGGTACAAGTGCGGTATTTTGTCCAGTGGGAACACTTTTTTCTGCCTAAAATCCCACCAGACACCCACTGTACGCTTTTATTTTTTCTTGTTTATAAATATATACTGAAGATATGTAATATCTACGGTGGCCGAGAACTGCACAAATATTATTTCTCAATACACTTGTTTTTTTGTATTTTTAAGAACAAAGTATATAAGAACATAAGGCTTCAAAAGGTCAAAAAATTAAGAATATGTTAAGAACATTCTGAGGCTTAAAGACTAAGAGTATGGAAATAAGAATTTTTTAAACCAATTACAGTAATTCAAGGCTAATTGGTGTAGCAATTAGATAGTTTGTTTGAAGCCAGCTGACTCAAAAAGTGAGGAAAATACCGTCAAGTTATACAAATTGCACACTCCAGTTACAACTTGCACACCACCATCTTCAAGACTTTGCTGGTCGCAAATGATAATGACGGCTCAAAATCGAAAGCAAAACTTAATTCATAACTCTGCGGGGGAGCCCACTCTTCCTGAGTTTCGCTTTAAAATCTCTTTTGATTGGTCTATGAATTTGGGCGGCTGATTTTTCGCCTGAGCGGAATAACCACGTGACCATAATAAACAAATTCAACAGAACAGCCGAGTAGCGATTAATTTCAATTGGGAGTCCTCTCCACCGTGTAAGCACTGGCAGTGTTTATTCAATTTTAAAACAATGTTAAATGAAGACCAGACAAGTCCGTTTGTTATGGGTGTGCAAGTTGTAACTGGAGTGTGCAAGTTGTATAACTTGACGGTAGTCAGTTAAGAAAAATGACCACATTTTTAGCATAAAAAAATGCAACAATTTTGCTGTGTTTAACAAAAAGAAAATAAATAAAGATCAAGGGAATTTACTTAAAACACCTAAAAAAACAATGAGAGCAAGTAGTGTTGGAGCTAAAACTTGGAAATATAGATGACTGCTTACCGTCAAGGGGTGATACTTTGCATTACTCTGCCATACTTTCCACTCACTTTATTTCCTTTGGTTTCCTCATACAATTCCGATCATCAGATTCAACTTCATGTTTACAGATTGAAACATGTAAATCAATTACAAATCAAAACATAACAAAGATTTGTAGATCAAATTACTTACAAAAGTAATTAAAAAGATAATTCAAAACTTCACAAACGCAAGTTAGAGTGTTTCTTGATGCTAAGCCAAAATTGAAAGTAATTTAGTTATTATAATGCTCTTGCAACCCTAACTTGTCTTCCTTGAAAATGAAGAAGAAACATAAATTGCAACCCTGCGGAGAAGCGCACGACTGTGCGACGTTTGCTTGAAATTTATCATGTGATTCTGTTTTTCTTTTCTGATAGGTCCTTTGAATACCACAAATCACGGGGCTTCAGAGTCAGTGCCAGGGGTTCGACCAACAAATATTAACCAATCGGAAAGCTCAAAAACAATGCAAATAAAATCAAAATGCTAGCGCAAAAAATTACTTCATTGGCGCATTTCTTTGTTGAACAAGACATAAGTACTTACAAAACAAAAACAAAAAAGTAAGTTCTTGGTACGCTGAAAAAGTGTTCATTTGTCATTGCGGCTAGTGACAACTTTGTCAAGCAAGATCTTGCCTTGAGTCTATCACTCTATCTATCTATCTATCTATCTATTTGGTTAATTTACAGGAGATTATATAGCCCATTCTCGCAACTGTGTTAACGCTATTAATAAGTGTCCTGTCAGCAACCTTCGACTGACTACTACCCTCACATGGCATGGGTGGACCCGGGAAAAGGTTCGTTCACTTGCCAAGTGAACTAC
Organism: Tiaropsis multicirrata; assembly: GCA_032270745.1. Taxonomy (NCBI): domain Eukaryota; kingdom Metazoa; phylum Cnidaria; class Hydrozoa; order Leptothecata; family Tiaropsidae; genus Tiaropsis; species Tiaropsis multicirrata. The sequence goes on from JAUJPO010072133.1 coordinate 11,386, forward strand.
CACAATAGGTAGTCTCACACATCTCAAAAAAAAAAACATTGGAATTTTGAAGATATTGTAAAAAAACAAAATAAATCCATGCTCAAGCAGTCAGGTCAACTTCATAAAAAATAAGATTCAATTTTATTTGCTTATGTCCTCCCTCCATGAAGGAGGATATATTTTTCTTCTTTTATCAGTCTGGAACAGTCGCCTGATCAGGACAGCTGTCTTAATTAGGACATCGATGTCCTGAATAGGAAATTTTGATGTC